>RJWJ010002814.1:0-94725 GCA_004363605.1 Indri indri | reverse complement strand
TTAAAGGACACTCAGAACATTTTTACTTCTCAGTAAGATGTTGTACTGTCATTTGATTATCAGTCTACCTCAGAATATACATTACCAGATGCCAATTTGAGGGACTAGAGGAAATATAAAGTACTACATTTCTTAATGGCTGAATAAAGTAATTACAAGTAAGTTTGTTTAATCTTCTGCTTAAGACCTCTTTACAGTCTCAGCACTTAACAATACCTAACAGGCTCCAAGAATGCTATCAGTTAAATGATGGTGCAACATTTTAAAAAGGAGCCTACTGCTTCAGCTTAAGTCATTCGAAGCCAAAAATCTGAAGAATGACCAAAATCAAATATTTTTATAACTGTATAAATGTGATCCAAATGTGTCCACCACAAGTTTTTCAAAAAGAAACATGCTATAAATAAGCAAACTACATCTGCTCACTGATTTGTGTATGGACTCCCTAGATGTCTCACTGGGCTTAATTACAGACCACTCACAGCAACAGATTTTTAGTATAAAGTGTAGCATGATGTTAAGCTATTTTAGCTTTTTGCACATACATGTTGCACTTCTGGCTGATAAATGAGAAAAATTTGCAGCATTACATTGTTAAGCTAGGTTGCATCCATCCCTTTAAATGGCATCAATATCAATGTCATCATCCTTGTTATCAGACTTCACAGTTTCAACTTTCGGTACACTGGCAGTCTTCGAATACACCACCTGATAAAAAATGATTTTATTGATTACAAACCTTTGTCCCAATAAACCTGCTTATAAAACAAACCCATATAAATTGTGGTCACAAAGTAGAAAACAGCCTAAATGCAGCGATCATTCTTCACAAAGCAGTGTTGTTAATAGAAAAACTTAAAAGTTATCTGACATGGTCTCCACAGTCTAACAGTATTTTTTTTAGTTTTTATAGACCATAACATCTGGGGGTGGGAGCAATTTCCATCACCCTATTATGATTTTCCAAATTACTGAGAGGCTGTATTTTATTGCAACTTAAATCTGAAGTTACCTAAAACTGCCATTTTATACTACTGCTCACAAACCTTTTAATTTCAAACACCTACCGCCAACGCCATATTCAACACCTTCCCCAGTGTTTACCTCAATGTTCTCATCTTCATCTTCTTCTTCACCACCAGAAGATTCCTCCTCTGCCTCTTTCAACCATTTTATAAATGGTTCTGCTTTGACACGAATCTCTTTGGCAAGTTCTTTTGAGACATACTTCTTAGAGGCCTAAAAAATGTTCAGTACAATTTTCTTAGTTTGAGGACTTTTAATTTACTTTGGATTTATATAATCCCCCTTCTGAGCTCTTTGAGGGAACTGACTGGGTCATAACTTAATCTTGAATCTTCACCAGAAGAGACATATTCAGCAAATGTATGTTTATTGGATTCTAAAGCAATTTCTACTGTTATGACTACAAAGCTGACACAGTGGGAAGCAGCACCTACAAGTTATCCCAGTCAAGCTCAGAGTGCTTTTTAACATAGAGAGACCAGAAACCAAAACCATTTTTTTTCATCCAAAAAATCAACAGCTCTTAATACTTTTGAACATGGTAAGACCACCATGCATTCCCCACCTTTTCCGACCAGCTGATGATGACCTCCTCTTCTAAAAGGTCTGCGTCATACATCTCCTTCAAGATATGAGGAATCTTGGAGATGAGCTGAGCTTGATGCATTGCTACCACACACTCCAAACCATGAAGAAGGTACCGTTGAGCTTTTTTGTTGTTGTGACAAAACTGCAAATAGACACCTTGGCATTAACAAGCTTTTTCAGATGTTCTAAGTTGGCAATTCTTAGTATCCAAGTAGTCATTTCCCTTAAAATTGTTCCTTGAGGGTATGGCCCACACAACAGAAGTTCAAAAAGGTCAATGCATAAAGATCCCTATATTTATTCATAAGTGCCTATGCACAGCATTTTCAGATGCTCACAGGCTTGTAAGGTGGGTCAATTGTCTCCACTTTCAGAACAAAAAACAAGCAAAAGTGGTTAAAACAACTGTTCCAAGGTCACACAGCTGTTATTTACAAATCTAAAACAATTCGCTTACTCGTAGGAAATGGCGCCTGTATTTCTTAATTTGTTCTCTAATCTTCTCATTAAATAGAACTTCAGTCAGAACAAGAGGGCCCATGGCTTTTACATCCAGTCTTTCTGCTTCAGCAACAATTTCTTTGTCAGATGAGTCGATAATACCCTCTTCCTTCTTCTTCTGCAAATAAAAAGGAAACCATTCTGTGAAATGGAGACACTTTGTTAGGCCTGAGATACCAGTTAGTCCCTCACGGACCTATTTCTCCGATAGAATTTGTAATTTCTTCACAATCACAGCTCACTGCAGCCTCCAACTCCTGGGCTCAAGCAATCATCCTGCCTCAGCCTCCTGATTAGCTTTAACTTTAGGTGTGAGCCACTGCACCTGGCCTTTGAATTTACTTTCTAAATGATACACAATTGCTAAAGACAGTGCCTGGAACCACCCTCAAAAAATATTTAATGAATCAACAGGAAAGCTAAAAAAAAAAAAAAGGCCTTGCATTACAGTATTCTAAAGATATCATGAAAGTTACTTACCAATTACCCAGCTGAAAGCCATAAATATCTAAAAGCCTAAGATTAACATGAAGTTGATTTATACATCAAGGAAATGTTTTACCTTGACAAAATCAAACAGGATATTGACGCGCTCTTCAACAGTTCTTTCCAAATCGTCACTGAGTGTCAGCACTTTCGCGTGGTCACTGATTTCATCCATTCTCCGCCTTTGAGCTTCCTCAGTCGTATCCTCCCCCCAATCATCATCCTCCTCTTCTTCCTGTTTACAAAAACAAAATGCTTGGTCAAAGGCCTTAATAGAAAAAATAGTAAAGGTTTTGTCAAGTTAACAGCATCAAGTTCATTTCCTACCAAAATTAATTCAATTTAATTCAAGCAACCAACACTTGGAATCCAAAATACAGTTGTAATATCACACTGTCCACTTCCACCAAATACCCTACACTTTACGCAATTTAGTGCCTACTCCACCATCAACTCTGCACTCACCACAGCATGAGGAGGAGGACTGATTTCGTTTGGTGGTGGTGGTGGTGGTGTCTCACTGCTGGATACAGAGCCATTTTCCTTGTCTTTACCCTTCCTATTTTTCTTTTCCTTTTCTTTCTTTCCTGTACTACTGTCACTATTCTCTGTAACAAAAAACAAGGGAAACAAGTTTAGTTCCATAGCTTACATTACCTCAATGCCCATCATGCACATTTAAAGCTCAGCCCTTCTGCTATGGATCTCCTCCAAAAAGTCACACAACACAATCTATACCTCTAGGGGGCTTCTAACAGATCAAATTCATCACAGATGAGAAACGCAGCCTAAGAATGGAGTGACAAAATACTGGGTGTATTAACTCCTAGGGAAAATTAAGACAAGTTGGTGATCCCACAGATGACCAGGTAGTGAAAGGTGGATGAACCCTTCACCATCCCTCATAAACTTGAACAAGGCCCTACCTTTAAACCCAGCTAAGCCAATAGTTGGAACACTGTTTAAGTCTATATAACGGCTTGTCTCACCAAGAGAGAACACCGGAATAGGTTAGGCTTTCTTGCTATAGCAAGCTCAAATTGTGTCAGACAATTGTGATCATCTGCCACAGAGTGTTGCTTGCAATGCTCTAAGGACACCTGAATTTAATGAGGCAACAAACCCCCATTCACAAAACAGTACCAGAAGTAGATCCTTTGCTGGGTTCCCAACACAAGTCTGTTTTACAATAATTTCATCCATTCCAAAATGATCTGTCTTGAAAGTGATGACATGATATACGTGGCAGCCTCTTTTTTCACCTTTATTGGTAAATAACAGTACACCTTCTAACAGAGCCTCAGATTTAATAAAATATGGTACAAGGATTAAAAGGCCCTTACATTCTGGTTTTGCAACAAAAGACCTTTCAACTTTGTTTCCAACCACTGGCTGTTTCATGTTAAGACATTAGAGTTCATCATGAAGACTTACCAGGTGGGTTTTTGAGAATGAATGTGCAGAGTTTATGATGTGTGTCAAGCATGCCTCGATAGCCACAGGCTTTACAAGAATTACCTATTGTTTGCTTCTTTGGATTGACATGCTGCCAAAAAAGTAAAAACAAGTATGTCATTCATATGATGAAAATTCTGGGAAAATATATAATCCCCGTAAGTCATCTAAAATACCAGCATTACAAAAAATTTTTTTCACAGTGATTTGCTTAAAAAAAAGTATGAATTTCAGGTTTTGCATCTTATTTACAATTAAGTAAATGCTGACTTCTCAGGAATATGATTTAGTGGTACCACAGAACTGATAAAAAGCACATGTGGATTTTTCTTTTGCAAAACCTCAAAGGCACTTACCAGATCTGTTTCAGGATTCTCACACTCAGGACAGAGAACAAATTTTTTAATGAATCCATCCAACATGTCTTGCAGCTTATTCGCCTCATGAGATCCATTGACAATGTAACGGTCATTCTTAACATCAAACTGGGTCTGTGCTCCCAGCTCACAACCAAAATATTTGGTGGGATCTATTTGAAGAATAAAAAAAAAGTCTGAGTCATTATAGTTAGCTAAATTAACCTTTGGCCACTCATCCACATTTATACAAGCAACACTGTTTTTTAATTATTAGGTTAAACAAATGTGTTGCCCTAGTAGTTTTGTAAACTTAACCAATAAATTTTAGTTTCAAGTGGAAGGTTCCACACTCAACCTTTAAGCTAATTAACATAAAATTCAGCCAAGTTCTGTAGTTCAAAGACTGTATCCATAATACGCCCTTTCAGGCTTCTCCAAGCTTTACTTACACGTTGGAGGCCGATTAAGCGCCTTTGCAACGTCAACCATGTTGACTATAACTGTCTTGATTCCATTTCCTTTGCCCTCAACCTAAAGGAAATAAGAATTTTAACTTTGCAGTCTTCCCTGTGAGATGCAATGTTTAAAAATCTATGAAGAGAGCTATCAACTTCCTACAAAACATGAAGATCAGTATTACCTTGGCAATCAGACGGGGCATCTTGTAGCGATAGAACTGGTCTGACACACTGCGGTTGACATTGACAGACATTTTGGCTTATTAGTGGCTTTATCAATACGATGAAGAGATCTTTGATTGCAACTTTTTGGTATCTTCTGTCTGGAGAAGAAGGGATGACATAAACGACTGCAAGAGTTCTCGGTCTCTGACATGAAAAAATTTTCGCCACTGAGGCTGTAAGCTTCTTGCTTGTATGCTATGTTTCCCCAATACAGGTACCAATGGCTGCGCAACAGCTCTGAAAGAGAAATTTGAAAAACATACAAAAATTCCAAGTTTAACATCATCCCTGAATGGGAACACGTTGCTTAACATTGCAGTAAGTTGTGCTAATTAATTCTATGTTAAAAAAAACCCGAGTTCATATGCAAAACAGATAACGTTCTCGTAGAACACGGCACACCTGTAGGAACATAAAAGGCCCCCCTTTTGACTAAGCTGTAACCCCAGTAGAGGAATGTCTGATAAAAACAAACTGTGCTGCCTCAGCTGCTGTGGATTTGTATCAGACCGAAGGCAACCAGCAGGTCAATGATGTGCTTCTGTGGAGGGACCATATTTTAACTGCTAAAAAATTAATACAAGCCTCTCCTCCCCCAACCCAAGCCTGCTTTAACAAAAAATTTCCTCAAATACACCTCCATCCTCCATTAGCCGTCATTTTAAAACGGGAAACTACGGGACTGTTCTTTGTAACAAATTGTTGCTTCAACAGCCGCGGCTTACTTCAAAACAGCACTTCCTTAACACGAAACATTCGTTGTGTTGGAGTGCGCAAAAGGCCACCGAGAGCACGCCAAGATCCAACCTCGACCTATTCTCCCTTTTCTTCGCTGTTCAAACAGCAGTTAACCTTCGCCCTCGTTCCCATGGCTACCACGGCTCCCGGGCCCCTGGGCAGCGGCTGGAAGGCCGTCCCGGGCAGCCCTGCGAAGGGGGGCGGCGAGCGCCCGGGGCGTGCGGGCACATTCCCAGCGTGTCCCCCGAGTCGGCGGCCCCGGCGAGCGCCGGGCAGCGAGCAGAGCGGAGGGAGGAAGCGAAACCGGGCCGAGGGCGCCGCGGCTAGGGCCGCCCCCGCCCCCGCCGCGCGCGATGACTCACAAATGCAGCAGTTAAGGCCTGACTCAGCTCGCGGCGGCGGCGGGCACGCGCGGCGCGCGCTCCCGCGGGGGAGCGGAAGGGGCGAGAGGCGAGGGGCGCCGGGGCGGGGAGCTGGGGGCGCCGCGGGGCCCGGGCCCGTCGCCCGGCCCGCCCCCCCAAACTGCGCCACACGCCGCGACAGGGTCACGCGGCGGCCGCCGCCATCTTGTGCGGCCGCCATGTCCCCGGCCGCGCCGCGCCCGCGACTCACCGTTTTCGTCAAATAAAGACATAAACCCAACGCTGCTCGCCCGGGACTGGGATGAAGTGAGGCACGTTATAAACCCGAGTCCGAGTCGGCGGAAGCGGCGGCGGAGCGCAGCGGAGGAGCGGCCGGGCCAGGTGCCGCCGCCGAGCAGCGGGGAGGGGCTGTCCCAGCGACGTCCGGGGTCCACACCCGTCAGCGCCGGAGCCTGGCGACCTGGGCGCGGAGAGACGGCGCCGTGAGCCGCCGGCGGGTCGGGGAGGGCGCCTTCCCCGCCAGCCAGCGGCCCGCAGGGGTCGAAGGGGCGGGGAGCAGGGGGCGCGGGGCCACCACCCCTCCACCGGACTCACCTCTGGAATGTTCTCGCTCTGACTGAACAACGCCGCCGCCGCGCTCAAGCTACCCTCGGCCTGAGCGCCCGCCCCCCGCACCAGGCCACTCTGCCCATTGGCCGGAGGCCCGCCAGAGCCCGCTTTTCATTGGTCCGCATGCTGCGTCAATCGCTTTTCCCCGCCCTTTCTGTTTCCTGAGGCTCCGCTCGCGGCCTCCGCCCGCCTCCAGCCCCGGGTCCCAGCTTCCTTCTCCTCTCCGCCCCCACCTCGCGTTTCCCAGAGGCCCTCGCGGCGCAGCATTCGGGTCTCGCGAGAGTAGGAACGGCCCCCGGCTGGGGGCCGCGCTTTGTCCGTTTGGGCGCTCGGAGGAAGATGGCGGTTGGTCCCCTCCCCCGCCCGGCTTGGGCCTGGCCGGGGTGTCGCGGTTACTCCTCGTCGTGCGGAGGCTGTCGCCTGCAACCGCTCCCGAATCCGCATTCCTGGGGGGAAGGCGTCCACCCGTGTTCTCCCCGCGGCGGGGCGCACCCTGGCTCGGGGGTCTGGTCTCTGCTCTTCTCGTTCCGCAGGAACGCCCGTCTTTGGGTCTCGAGGAATGAGTTGTTTTTTTTTTTTCTTTTTTAACTAATCAGAGATGCAAATTAAGAGGAATGAATTGTTTTTCCTCCCACTCCCTAGGCCCAGGTCTTTATCCCGAGTGCTGCCTTTTCTCCGAAAGTCGGAGTGGAGGGGCTGCCGACAGGCCGATCCTGTGATTCGAGCCAAGTCACCGTTTCGGGCGAGGCGCGGTCACTGCCCTCCGCGTTCAGGCTCCCGGCTTTCTAGAAAGAGGAAGCACCAAATTAGTGTGTGACTCCGGGGCGTCCTGAGAGCCCCTCTTGGTCGGGTCTGCATCTTTTGCTCTCCTAGGCTGGAAAAGTGCTCTCTCGTTTAGTGCCCCACTGTCACTTTGCTCAGAGTGCGCATCACTTTGGGTTACCGCGCCTCGAGCACCCCTCCAGTTGTGAACTGTGAATTCCTTATAGGCAAGCCGTAGCCCAGAGCAGGTGTTAGGAATGAGGTTCCGAGGTAGTCACTTGAAAATGATTATTATTTAGAAAGCCTCTCATATTTTAGTTCTGTCGAAATGCCCATTCTTTTCGAAACTTAGATTTTGCGTTAAAGTTTCCGTTAAGACTTAAAAGCCCATAGTCCAACCTGTAATTTGAAGACATACTTGTCTGTAATGGAGCGAGGGCCCTCGGGTCTAACCTGCTCTCCTCTGGTCTCTAAGAAGCAGTCGTGGCAAAGTCCTGAGCAGCAGTGTGAATTCCCCGATTGCATGAAATAGCAACGTTGTTGAGGACAGGATGCAGTGGATGAGGGGCTGCATTTTGTTTTACACTAGTCAAATTTGCAGGGTTAGAATTAAAAGCTATGTTCATTTCTATCAAAATCCAAGATTACTCTTCCATAACTCATAAGCTTTACAAACCATTTAAAAATCGACAGTGTTGGTGGGGGGAATAAATCAAAGGCAGGATCCGGAATTGAGAAGTGATTTATGTCCTTTACTGCAGGGGACTTTTGTTACAATCAATCACACAGGGTGTTTACATTGGTGTATGATTGTTAAGCCAAATGCGTAGCGCTTTATGAGTACCAGGGTTCCTGTCAGACAAAATATGAAGATAGATCCCAGAGACGCTGCTGCTATTTCACTGTGGAGCATGACTTAGCAATATTGAAACAGATTGAAGTTTTTGCTTGGCTGCACTCAAATGACATTATTTTAGAAACTCTGTTGGAAAGTAGGGGTGTGAAACTAAGGCTAGAGGATTGCCTCCTCAGAGAAGTTTTTTAATAAATACAAAGTAAATTTTTATGTGTCTGATGGTCCAATTTTGAATTTCATTAAAGAAGTTTGTACTAATTTTAACTTTAATTTTTAGTATGTGTGCCACTCACTTGTATATAACATGGACAACTTTTAAAAATTACCCTTGCATTCTTTTTTCCCTTTTTAGTTGACACATAATAATTGTACATATTTATGGGATATAGATTGATATTTCAATACAGGTATACAATGTGTGACGATCCGATCGGTGATGAGCATATCCATCACCTCAGACATTTATCATTTCTTTGTGTTGTGAACATTCAAAATCCTCTCTTCTAGCTTTTTCAAAACATACAATAAATTATCCTTACCAGTATTCACCCTAGAGTGCTAGAGAGCACTAGAATTTATTCCTTCTATCTAGCTGTGATATCGTAACCATTAACCGACCTCTCCCTAACCTCCTCTCCCACCCCACCCTTCCCAGCCTATAATGTCCACAATTCTGCTCTCTACTTCCATGAGCTCCAGGTTTTTTTTAGCGCCCACATGAGTGAGAACATGGTATTTATCTTTCTGAGCCTGACTTATTTAACTTAATGTAATGTCCTCCAAGCTCATTGTATTGCCTCAAATGATAGGATTTCATGCTTTTTTATGGCTGAATAATATTCCATTGTTTATATATACCACTTTTTTTTGTCTGTTCATTTGTTGATGGATATTTAGGTTGATTCCATATCTTTGCCATCGTGAATAGAGCTGCAATAAACATGGGGGTGCGGATATCCCTTCAGTATACTGATTTCCTTTCTTTTGGATAGATGCCCAGTGGTGGGATTGCTAGATCATATGGCAGTCCTATTTTTGGTTTTTTGACAAACCTCCATACTGTTTTCCATAATGGTTGTAGTAATTTATATCTCCACCAATAATGTATAAGAGTTCCCATTTCTCCACATTTTCACTAGTTATTTGTTGTCTTTTTGATAATAGCCATTCTAACTGGGGTGTGATGATCCCTTATTGTGGTTTTGATTTGCATTTCCCTGATGATTAGAGATGTTGAGCATTTTTTCATACACTTGCGTTGGCCATTTGTGTATCTTTTTTAGAGAAATGTCTATTCAGATCCTTTGCCCATTCTTTAATTGTTATTAGGTTTTTTGCTGTTGAGTTCCTTGCATATCTGGATATTAGACCTTAAAAATTACTCTTAATCATACCATTTGTTGAATGCTTATTATATCCTAGGAAGTTGATAAGTCTCCTGAATATATTATTTATTTCTTAGACCCTATGAGGAATTTTTATTTCGATTTTACTAAGGAAACCGAGGCATGGTAGAAGAAATTAGGCAAATTCCCCAAGATTATATACCTGGTAAGTGGCAGAGGTAGGATTTAAACCCAGATCTGTGTGATCCCGAAGCCTGTTTCTTTAACCACTATGTGGCACGGCATCTCTAGCTAAATATAAACATAAACAAACTAGGTAGTTTACATATGTAATCCCATCGAATTCTTTAGCAGTCACGTGAGGGGGTGTTGTGCCTGTTTTATAGGTGAGGAAAGATGTGTTTGAACTCAGCTTGTTTGACGCCAAGCTCATTGCACAATTCCGCCTCCCCTTGCTGCGTCTCCGCCTCATTTGGCTGCGTGAGTTTCCCCAGTCAGGTGCTCGCAGTTCATTAAATAATGGACACTCGGTGCTTATGAAACCCTTGTTGAATGAGTGCATGAGTCATGCACTTCCGCGCATGCTCTGGAGGGCAGACATGCAGAGCTGCTGGAAAAGTGAGTTGGTGTCTGTGATTCTGTTAGCATGCATTAGCCCCCTTGAGCAAGGTGGACTCTGTGCGCACTGAAAGCCTTGTGTTTCTGAGTTCTGGGCCATTGAGCAGACTAATGTAATGTCCACTGTGCGGGGCTGTCTGGCTGCCCAGCTGGCCTCCCTCTGTGGCACCCCCCCCCCAGCTTTTAAAGCTGCAAAGTTACTTAGGTTCCTGTCTCCCCTACTTGAAGACGAGCTGCAGGGCATAGGCATCATTTTTCTCCCAGCACTAGCCTGTCACAGAGGTCTGCATAGAGCAGACATTCAAAGCTGCTAGAAGGGAACCAAAGGTTATCTGGTGAGTTCAGAGGTGGTGCTAACTTGAGGGCTGGTGTCCTCAACCATGGTAGTCTAACACATCCATAGCAGTAAACATTGCTGTGCTAGGCAGTGAGGATGCGGTCCCACCTATGTCTCAGACCCTGCCCAGGGAGGTCACTGGTAAACAAGTGGAGGCTAATATCTGCTTGGGGGATACCCCACTGAAGCTTGCCCTCCTCCGTGAAATCTCTGACCCTCTGGGCAGGATGTCTCCCACCTTTGAGACCTGCCCGACCTCCACCCGGTCCGCACCTGGCGTTCAGGCCACGCTGTTGTAGTTGCCTGTTTCCTCATTCAGTTCCATCTTCCTCAGTGGGCCAGGCAACCTAAGGGCAGCGGACTTGTGCCAGAGGAGAACAAAGGAATCAGAACTTTGGTCAAGGAATAGGAGCCTTCCATTCTGAAAAGGACAGTGGCAGGAAGCAGCGATGACTCTGGGGAAAAGATGAGGTGCCCAGGTGGGGTTTTGCTGGGGACTGACATAGTGTCTTCCTCCTCCCAAGTACGGGGCTGCGACCCCCAGCAGGGTCTCTCCTGTGTTATGCCAATTCTGGAAAGAGAGAAAAGGCAGGGTGGTACCAATTCTGCCCTTGTGTTGTCCGCATGCAGCAGATGATGGAGGGATGTGGATGAATCCAGGCCCCGCTGTGGGACTGGTTTTGTCGCCACCCCAGCGCTGCCACACACAGCTCCCCAGTACAGGATGGCGACTCCACGCTCACCTCAGTCCTTTCTTCAGGGAAGCGAGGTGCGTGCTCATTGAACGGGATCCTCCCTGCGTGATGCTAGGGCAACAGGAAAGGCGTTGCTGGGTGACGCAAATGCTGGGGGGACGGGGGCTGCCACATGCGGTGGCTGTCCTGCCCAAGACCCCAGGCTTCCCGCTTTCACTCCCGACAGCCATTCGCAAACCTTCCTGAGGGAGCATCTTCACTCGTGCTCCCCACCCCCACCCCTCAGACATTGTCCTCTTTAGTTGTGAATCTGGCACATTTTGTCCACCCAGGGGAAGCCTCCGCACGCCAGGGGGTTAGCTTCTGATTGAAGACAGGCTGTTGGGAGTGGGCCCCTGTCGTCCGGGCTAGGCCCACACGGCCAGGAGCAAGGCTCCTCAGGTTCTCAGCGCTGGGTCACCTGCTGCTTTGGGGAGAGGTGTTATCTAGGTCAGCTTTTGAGTACAGATAGCTCTGGCTGCATTCTGGGCTCTGTTCTTCTGAAGGGAAGCCTATCCTACTTACCTGTGCGTGGCCTGGTTTCCCTAAGGCAGGTTCTCAAAGGTGAATGAACATCAGAGCCCCGGAGGGCTTGTTAAAGCAAGATTGCTGGGCCCTGAATCACCCCATGTCCGATTCAGTAGGTCTGGGTGGGACTGAGAATTTAGATTTCTGGCAGATTCTCAGGGGAAGTGAAGCAGGTGCTGCTGGTCCCAGGACTACACTTTGCCTTAAGGCCAGGGGAGCCCTTGACTTTGGAACCCAGATACCCTCCCTCCCCTCTCCATAGTCTCAGTAGCTTTCTTGTGAGATAGTCCGGGTGCCCTAATTCAGGCAGTCTGTCTGTGAATCAAAATAAGTAAAGAACAAAATCTCCACCTGCTGGGTCCGATGGTGAGGTCGGGGGACTGGCACTGTGGATCGTGCCTGTTAGAACTGCTGACCGGGCCTGACACCCATGCTCGCTCGCTGGCCTCCTCCACCCCGGGAGGTGGCGAGTGTGCATGTTCCCCTCATTTCATGGGTGAGGAAGCAGAGGCTCAGGGACATGGCTTAGCTACAGTTTGGGGGTCAGGACACCTCCCAGCCTCAGGGCTTTTCCACTGCATAGGGACTAGTAATCCTTTTCGGTGCATCCAGGTCTAGAAGTTTGCTCTAGTACCTTTGCTCTAATGTTCTTTTTTTTAGCCATGTCAGAGGGGAAGCAGGATCCAAGGGCTAATCTGGTAGCTAAGACAGGATGTCCACGTGCCCTGGGAGGTCTACTCGGGCGTGCGGTCTCCAAACCAGTGAGGATACGTTTTCCTTTATGCCATTCGTTGTCATTAATCAGCCACTGTGCATCCTGCCCAGGGCTGAACCAGACATTAGAGGTGCGGATGGGCCCCTGGAGGTGGGGCTTATTTTATTTATGAGCCAACATTGAAAAACTTGGGAGATTTCACGTAAAAATGCAGGTTTCTAGTTCCTTGAGAAATTGGAAGGCTTCGCACTCTAGGACACATTCCTACATGGTAGCTCTTCCAGGAGCTGAGTCTTGGCTGATCATTCAGAGCCTAAGATGGGCCCTGAGTGCTCACGGACATGAGCGCTGTCCCCTAGTCCAGGTGTTTGTGTGTTCTGCCCCTCCCCGATCCAGGTGTGCAGGGGCACCCGCGCTGCCCTACCACTCACCGTGGCTTGCCTCACCTCTGTGTTCATCTTCCCTCATCCATTCACCCACCCATTCATTCATTCAACCAACGTATATCGCATGCCCTCTATACAACCCAGATACCCAGATAATTTCACATACAGCCCTTTCTCATCATCCACTGTGGAAGACAAGACTCCTAAAGCTCCAGCCAGTGTTTGGCAGCTCGCGCTTGTCAGCCACTGACGAGACGGTTCGGTGGCCTCGGTGCTTCACGTGCGTGAATCCACTTAAGCCGCCCCACAGCTCTCCGAGGAGATTCTATTGCTACTCCACTTGGCAGGTGAGGAAACCGAGGCAGAGAGAGGTTATGCAGTTGGCCAAGATTGAGAGGGGAGCAGAGCTGGTGTGTGGACGTGGTAGGGGCCAGGGCCAGCAGAGACAGGACAATCTGTGCCAGGTTTTGGGGTGAAGTTTGGCAAGCTGATTCTCATCAGTCCTCCCTTGCGAGGTGGACAGTCCGAAACTAACCTTTATCTTGGCCGCTCGCGTGAAACTAAGTCCTCAGGTCATTTATAATCCCCGTGTGAGGGAGAACAGGCCACACTGCTGCTCTGCCAACTTCCCAGCGTGATTGCAGGGGCTCAGGTGTGATGTGTGAAAAATCCACTTGTCTTCTTTACCTGGAAGGTGATGTTTCTAAACTTCCATTTAAACGAGATTAGGTCCATATTTAGGGTCAATTTCCTGGGTTTCTTGTTTTGTTCTCTACTAGGTGGAAGAACCTTCCAGAAACCATAACAACACGCTCTAAATAACCTTTATTTTGTGGTACTGATTTATCTAAGTAAATATAGTTAGCAGCAGATGGGACTGTGGCAATGCAGAATTTTTAATGAAAAACTGGATTCATTTTGAATTTCCTTAAATTAGGTGAGATTTTCTTCCCCCTCGGGCGGTGACCTCCCACATTCAATATTCCTGGCGCGACATTTGGTGCTGCTATACTTGGCAAGTAAAGCTCAGCTATTCTGAGCTTTATGTGTCAGAAGTCTGTGCTCAGAAATCCTTTTTCAGTTTAGCTCATAAAGGCTGCTTGTATGTTTGGGTATTTCATGTGGAAAGAAGTCTCCCAGGCTAAGCAGCTCACATTCCATGCTCTCTTGCTAGGCATTTACAAAGTTCATAGCTATTTTTAACACACACCTTTGCTGCTTTAAAATCACAGTCAGAATTTAAAGCCATGACTGGTCTATTTCCCTTAGCACAATGTTTTCCAGGTTCATTCCTTATGCTAAGGGAAATAAGCCAGTCACAAAGTGGGACAAATACCGCGGGATTCCACTTGTATGAGGTCCCTGGAGCAGTCAAATTCATAGAGACAGAAAGAAGACTGGTGGGTGCCAGAGGCTGGAGGACAGAGGGAGAGGGGAGTTGTGGTTCAATGTCAGAGTTTCGGTTTTACAAGATGAAAAACGTTCTGGAGATGGATGGTGGTGATAGTTGCACAATAATGTAAATACTCTTAATGCCACTGAACTGTACACTTAAAAATTGTTAAAATGGGCTGGGCGCGGTGGCTCACGCCTGTAATCCTAGCACTCTGGGAGGCCGAGGCGGGCGGATCCTTCTGAGCTCAGGAGTTCGAGACCAGCCTGATCAAGAGCGAGACCCCGTCTCTACCAAAAATAGAAAGAAAATCCATTGGACAGCTAAAAATATATAGAGAAAAAAATTAGCCGGGCATGGCGGCACATGCCTGTAGTCCCAGCTACTCGGGAGGCTGAGACGGTAGGATTGCTCGAGCCCAGGAGTTTGAGGTTGCTGTGAGCTAGGCTGACGCCATGGCACTCGCCCCAGGCAAGACAGTGAGACTCTGTCTCAAAAAAAAAAAAAAAAAAAAAAAAAAATTGTTAAAATGGTAAATTTTATGTTATATGTATTTTTCCATAATAAAAAAATAACAACCCTACAATAATAGCCTAAGTGACTATACCCAAATATATATAAAATAATAGTCAGATGAGGTGGTGCAAACCTGTAATCCCTGCTACTTGAGAGGCTGAAGCAGGAGGATCGTTTGAGCCCAGGAGATTGAGGCTGCAGTGAGCGATGATCATGCCTGTGAATAGCCAGTGCACTCCAGCCTGGGCAACATAGTGAGACCCTGTCTCAGAAAAAAAAAAAAAAAAAAAGCAGATAACAAATATATTCAAAATAATGGTAAATATGTAAAAACTCACACTTCTGCAATTGCATATGAATTGCAAATATTACTAATAATCATGTATATATGTATATATTAATATGAAATTTGCTTTCTATTTGTATCTTTCTAGATTTTTCAAATTAAAAAGTTTCCTGGCAAATAGAAATAATTTTAGCTCTCCGAATTACTAACTCTGTGACTTTGAGCACATCATTTTAGCATTTTGAGCCATTGTTATCTGTGCAATAGGAATGATAATACTCTATAGGGTTACTCCCCACCCGCAAATTTTTTAAACCTATGAAATTTACTCAGCAACACAAGTAGAAACCAGTCAATTGAGATCACCTCTCGGTAGGGTTTAAGTGCAGTGTTGGAAATCCCTCAGCCCCAAAGAGCAGAAGTCCTAAACCCAAGTCCTTCTGAGGTCAGGCAGGTGACGGCAAAGAGTGAAGTGGGCTGGGGGAGGCACTAGGCAGGGACCGTGGCAAACTGGGGAGCCCCAATCTAAAGGCATTTACATTCAATTAAGAAAAAAAACCAAAACAGAAACTCCATGTAGGTTAAACAAAACATTAAGGGGTGTGTCTGGCCATTGGGCTACCAGTTTGCAATTTCTGCTTTACAGTGAGAGACTCTCAGGTCTGGAGGGGGACAGGGGAGACCTTCTGGTCCCAACTCCTACTTTTCAGAAGAGAAACTGTGACTAAGATATGAACTGCTTTAGGAAGAGCCTGGAGAGAGTCTAGGTCTTAGACAATGATTTCGGGGATCTATCCTACCTCACTGCTAGCTAGAAACATGTTTTTTAAAAATTTTTTTCAGATAGTGTATTTTTGTAAGTTCAAATTTGAATCTTTTTTTTAAACATAGATAACATAGATAGATTTGTTTAATTTCATCTTACTGCTCAGATCAGGCTGGAGTGCAATGGTGCTATCATAGCTCACTGCAGCCTCCAACTCCTGGGCTCAAGCGATCCTCCTGCCTTGATCTCCCAGAGTGCTGGGACTACAGGCACCACTGCACCCACTCCTGGTACTTTTCTATTTTAATAATAGCTGCCACTTTCCAATGAAACCCAGCGTTCGACGTTTAGCGGAAATTTTGACATGCATACTATGTGCCTACTGGCCTTTTAGAATTACACTTATGATATTTTTATTTGGTTCTTTGGATTAAAATGCCAAAGGAATTTATTTGTGAACATTATTGTAACTCTGATTCTGTTGGCCTTCTGTGTGATTTAACATGTCTTGAGAAAGGCGGGTATCTTCCCTTTGGCTCTCAGGTTGTTAACACTGACTGTGAGCATTTAGATTATAACCCAGGGGCACGAACTGGCAGACCTGGTATGGACACGGCCCCGCAGATGTGTCATGTTTGGCCAGCACTATGTTTCAAAATACCTTTTCTTTCCTGGAATGACACGCCTTTGGGCATTGTGTGCTGGCGGTGAGGGGGAGCCCTGCACGTCCCCACTCCCCCTCAGTGTTGTCTTCCTCTTTCAAACTCCTGCGGCCTCTCCCTGGCCAGTGAAGGCCTGTGTGGTTGTGACTGGTCTCACCCAAGGGGAGTCACAGCGCGGTGCTATCTAAGTGAGGCTCTCCAGGAGATGTGCACAGAGGTCGAGTGAGTGCTGGAAACTTCCATGTCAGCTGACATTGCCGGGAGAGCCGCGAGTCACTGGGCAGGGCAGGACCAGTCGAGCTGCTCTAACTCCCGTGCTGCTGCCTCCTGGACGTGTGCCTGGTGCCTCGTGGCCCTTCAGCCCAGAACATGACGAGTCCCAGGCGAGCAGCAAAGGAGACCCCTAGACATTTAGGACTGGAATTTGCAAACTTCCAGCCCAGTGCAACCCGGCCAGCGTTGCTGGAGAACACCCCTCGGGCGGGAGCGATAACCACACATCGGCCGCCCCGCCGATTCAGCGCCTGCCAGCGAGCGGGTTCTGAGCAGGGCTCTTCCCGCGCTGGACGGTAGAGTCCGCGTGACCAGCACAGCCTCTGCTCCGATGCGGGAGCGTCTCCCGTTTTGCTTGGCACTTGCCCATGTTAGCACCGAAAGCCCACCGGGGAACCCCTTCGTCCCAAGCAAAGTGGAAAAGGTAGTCACCCTGGGCAGGGGCACGAGTTTTACCTAAATTGCTTGGTATAACATAAAGCGGAATGAAAAAACATGAGGAGAACAAAGTGGAATTAAAAAAAAAACACGGGGCCGAAAGAATGATCCAGACCAAACCCTCCAGGACGTGCCCGCACTGCACGTCGCCACCAAGGGGTCAAATCAGTTTTTTGGGGCCAGAAGAGCATTTTAAAAAAATTTTATTTTTTATGCTTTAGAGCAGTTTTAGTTTCGCAGGAAGATTGAGTGGACGGTACAGGGGTCTCCCACAGACCCTGCCCCCCACGTGCACAGCCCCCCGTTATCCACACCCCCCAGAGTGGCACATGTGTTGCAATCGATGAACCTGCTTGGACACATTGTGGTCCCCTGGAGTCCACCGCTGACAGAGTTTGGGTGGCGTACAGTCTACGCAGCAAACGGAGCAGAATAGACCGGGTCAGGGTACTGTGCCTGCTGTGACGGGGAGTACAGCGTGTTCTGTGACACGTGTTGTTTCGGTTACATATTTGCATGTGAGTGCTGGTTGTCATGTGAATTTCTTCCCTGACTGCGGGTTGTGGTGACACAGGCTGAGAGAGGTCACCTGGGAGTTCGAGGGACAGAGAGGCAGTGAGGTGAGAGGTGAGGGGGAGCCCAGAGGGGGCCTTCTGGGCTCGGGGCCTGCCGCGGGGGAGGGGAGGGAGGCGAGCTGGGAGAGGCCCAGAGCACGGGGCAGGCAGGAGGGGTGGCCCAGCGTGGGGGCACACCCAGAGGGCCAGCGGAGCTGGGAGACCTTGGACTTCGCTCCGTGGGCGTGGTGGAGCCACGGAAGGTGAGGAGGGCTGGGTTTGGCTCCTGCCGTCCTGCCTGCTGGGAGATCTCTCCATGCCTCTGGTTCCCGGCAGTGAGACAGGGACAGTGATGGTTCCCACCTGGGCGGGTCGGTTTGGGTGTCAGGTGAGCAAGCCCTTGGCACCAAGCCGGAAGTATAGGAGGAAGCCATAATTTAGCTGTTGTTATAGTCGTTTGGGGGAAATAGCTCAGGATGTCTGAACCAGCTGGAGCCAGCACGGTGCAGGTGGGAGATGCTGAGAGCCTGACGTTTTTCGGAATGGCCATTCTTTAATGTTTTGCTTCAAGGGAAGTGCGCCCACAGCACCACTGTGCTCGTGGGCACTGACTTGGTTTACAGCACAGAGGTTTCATTTGCAGCACACTGGCCAGGGGGCAGGGGAGGGGTGGGGCTGTAAATGTCTGTGGCTCTGGGAGACTCCCGCTGAGGAGCACCAGGCTGCAGGTGTTGGCCCTCCCTTCCCAGCTGGGTTCCCCAGGGTGGTCCCACCACTGCGTCCGGAATGCCTGCAGGCATTGCCCCGCTGAACCCCTTCATCTACGCCTGGGGAGAGCCTGCCCACTTGTTTTTAAACCCGTGGGACACAAAGAGATGCTCCTCACTGGGACACCCATCCCACTCTTACCGCCCCCACCTTGCTAAGCCCTATTTTTGGTACCTGTCTGCTGACTGGCTTTAGGGAGCCCCCCGACACCTGCCTGGTAGCTTTCGGCTATTCCTTGGGAAAACACAAACACCGGTGGCCCTCCTCGCCTGAACGATAGAATTTGCTGCTTGTAGAGACCTGGCCCTTTAAAACAAAAGAGCCCGTTCGCCGGGCTTCCTCCCATGGGCGGGCGGGGTGCCCTCCACGCTCCTCCCGGCTGGAGGAAAGGAGCCCCGACCTCAGCAGGCGCCTCTGCTCCCTGCACGCACACGCCTTTCCTCTCGCCAGAGTAGTGGCTCTTCGTGACAGGACACTGCACAGTTGCCGTGCCCAGGGCGTTTTCCTGTCCCCGTCAGCCACTAAGTGATGAGAACCAGAGTCAGTGATGGGGACTGTGTGACCCTAGTAAATGGCCCTCGGGAAACTTCCTACTCACACAGCCGTGCAAAATCGCCACCTGCTCTTTCGCCGTCTCAGTATGAGATCGAGGGAAGGTGATGCCATCCCCCAGGGTATCCTGTATTGGCATCAGCTTTTCATTCGTCCAGTAACACACCTCAAGGACCTCCCTGGCCATGCCGTGCCGGACCCCATGCCTCCGAGAGAACCAACAATTACGATGCAACGTGACAACTGGTGGATCAGAAATGCCTGGATTCACAGAAGCCGTGTGCCTTGTGGGCTGGAGTGGCAGGAAGAGTCCCAGCGCAGCGGCCCTGCCTGGCTCGGGCTCGGCGACATGGTTGCGGGAAGAGGGGAACTGGCACCTGTCTGAGGTGCACGTGTGACAGGGGGTGGCGTGACGGCGAAGACTGCACCTGGGGAAAATGAGCAGCCTGGGCTGGCTGCAGGTGCGTCTTAGGGAGCAGGTCGGGGGAAGATGGGGCCAGGTCGTCAGGGGCGCTGCACTGGCCGAGAAGGAAGTTTATGCCGTGTTTTAGCCACTGCTTTTGATTAGTTAAGGGGATCACTGTTTATTAGCCACCTCCTGTGCACATGCCCTGGGCACGGTGACGGGCCAGACTGGCGTGGTCCTTGCTCTCATGGCACGTGTGGCTGGGCAGCGTGGACAGAGGCAGCCAGGGGCCAGGATGAGCAAGTCTGAGAGATGCTGAGCATTTTTTAAATGCTTTATTGTCATTGGTGTATATTCTCTGATGAAGAAAGTATCTGTTCAAATCTTTTAACCATTTAAAAAAGTTGTGGTGTTTGTTTTCTTACTGAGTTCTTCATATATTCCAGATATAACTCGTTTTGTTTTACTTTGTTCCTCTTCAGGACTTGGTGTGCTTTTTCAGGGTGAGGACTTAAATCCTTCTTCTGTCTGGAAGGTTTTATTTTATTATTTCTTTTCCTCACCTCTGCTTTCCCCTTTCGGCATCCTCAGCAGAGGAAGGATGACAGTCCCTCAGCTCTTCTTTCCCGCTGCATCTGCCAACCCCGTTGAGTGAGGCTCCTGCCGGTGCCCAGGGTCACCACTGGACAAAGCAGCAAACACCCGCCCTCGTTCTAGCTGGGGCGCAGACACGTGACTCAGTGCACCACGTGTGGTGTCTGTTAGGAGGGGCCGCTGCTATGGAAGGAAGTGGAACAGGAAAGCGGAGGGAGCCTGGGCTGGGAGCAGGGCGGCCGGGCGCCCTCCCCCGGTAGGGGCAAGGACGTGGAGGTCGTCCAGTCAGAGCAGAACGGGACCAGGCTGTGTGGGGCATGAGTGTGGGGGTGGAGGTGGGAAGCCTGTGCCACCACCGGGTGAGGAATGGTGGCAGCGTGGACCGAAGTGTGGGCAGCTGGTCTCTGCATCCATCTAGGCCCTTTGAGAAGCATCGGGGATTAAAAGTTTTATTGGGGGAAATGCCTCCGAGGGGACAACGGGGAGGGGGCTGCAGAGGGTGGAGAAAGCTGTGGGACAGCGAGCACTGCAGGTCTGGCTTGGGGGACAGTCCAGCAAGGCCACTGGGGAACCCCGTCTCCTAGGAAGGGCCCTGCCCTGGTATCCTTGCTGCGCAGGGTCACTGCTGGGAGCAGCCCATGAGAAGTGAGTGTTCCAGAGCTTGCAGCTGGGAGCCTGGGCCAATGGCGCTCCCCGGAGCTGGGGGTCGGGGAGGCTCATTCTCATGGCTAACACTCTCTCCAGGCGTGACTGGCCAGAACTGTCACCTCCCCCACCTCAGTGGTGACAGATGAAAGGTCAAAGGGAACAGTGACTCTAACTGATGTGTTTGGGGTTCCTTCCCACTTCCTCACGCTCTTGTCTTTTGCTTCGGGAGGGGGTGGTCAGGCCACCATGTTATGGCATTGGGTTAAATGGAAGATGATTCTATTGCTACCATGTAGGTCCCTGCAGAGACAGGATGGAAAATCAGGCCATGAGGACGAGGAAAGAATGTAGGTTAAAGTTTAAAACACACATCTTTCTGTTCCATGAGTCAGCCTTGAGCTGGAGAGAGGCACTCTGGGTGACCCTGCCTGCCCAGGGTCTGTGGCCTTTGAATGGTCCTGGCGCCATTGTCCCCACGGAAGAGCGGCCTGAATTTGCCTTCAAGCTTTTATGCTTTTAAGCAACATTTAAATTCATCCCTGTACACCCTTGACTGCCTGGGAAACGTCCTAATTCAAGCTGAGAATCTGGGTCAGCTGTTTATAAGAATAGTATTCGCTGAATGAAACTGGCAGCCTCAACAGTGGGTGACTTCTTGGGAGGTGGCAGGGGGTGGACACGGGTAGGGATCTGGCCATGAGCTCATAGTATGACGTGTGGTTTGTTCTGCGCTGGTATTTCTATTCTCAGGCTGCTGTTGACTGAGCCTTGCAACTTCCGTGGTCACACGGGAAAGGCAGCAACGCGGCGTGGCTCGTGGGAAGGCTCCTCCTGCGGACAAGGTGGCAACGGCAGGAGCTGCAGTTCCCTGCAGCACAGGTGACTTGGCCACCACGTGCAGCTCCGTGGCCTGCCCCACCGCTGCCTCCAACACAGACACACACGTAGACCCGCACACAGGAGTGTTCGAGACTGGCTGGGGGTTTCTCCGCAGTGGTTTTGGGTGAGGGGAGCCCTGTGCCCTTGCTCTGGGCTGGGCTCTGAGACTTGGGGTTCCAGGACAGTGACTTCTTTGTCTTTTTAAGCTCCAGCGCCCCGCTCAGCATCTGGTGTTTTGGGTGACTGAATACACATGTGTGCAATAAGTGAAGGAGAGAGCAATCTTTACAAAATCTCTGAATCCCGAGACAGCGGTTAACAATGCCACGGTCCCACGGGTTACTTTGCAGATGGCAAGCGAGGCCCTGGGAGGAGACTGCGTGCCCAGGGCTGGTCACTAACATTCCTGGTGCAGCTCCCACAAGGCCCAAGGGCTCCTGCCCCAGGCAGAAGCTTCTCCCAGCTGGCGTTTCTTTCTTCTGAATGAGGAGTAGCGGCTGTCCCTGGATCCTTGCTTTCTGAATTTTTCCACTGACCTCAGGGGAGAAGGGCCTGCTGAGCCCGGGAAGGGGGAGGCTGCATCCGGCCCTGAGGCCTCCCAGCAAAGCAGCCCCACGGGCAGGACTCTTTGGCTCCCGTGGGGCTCTTTGGCTCCTGGCGGGAGGGTTCGCTTATTTGAGCTCAACCCCTTCTCTACTGTTATTGTCTTTGAATACTCAGTATTTTGATACCCGAGTGTGTGTGTGTGTGTGTGTGTGTGTGTGTGTGTCTCCTCGCATGGAGTCATTTGGCCTCAGTAACATCTTTACTTAGCCGGGCTGGTGCCAGCCAGCCCCACCCCCTTTTGTTTTGGAGTATAAGCCCATCACAGACATCTCGAAAAGGAAGGTTATTTTCTGGCCAGGTGCGGTGGCTCACGCCTGTAGTCCCAGCACTTTGAGAGGCCAAGGTGGGAGGATCGCTTGAGGCCAGGAGTTTGAGACCAGCCTGGGCAGCATAGTGAGAGCCTGGCTCTATAAAAAATAAAAATATTAGCCAGGCGTGGCGGTGCCCACCTGTAGTCCCAGCTACACGGGTGGCTGAGGCGGGAGGCTCGCTTGAGCCCAGGAGTTCCAGGCTGTGGTGAGCTATGATGGTGCCACTGCACTCCAGCCTGGGTGACAGAGCAAGACTAAAAAAGTCATTTTTTTAAGTAACCACAGTGCCCTCCTTGCACCTTACAACACTGACAGCCATTCCTTCCCCTCGGCGTCACCACTAGCTGTCTGGGTCCAGAGGACTCTACAATTTTTATGTTTAAACCGTTTTAGAAATACAGGCACACCTCGTTTTACTGCACCTCGCTGAATTGCGTTTCACAGACAGTGTATTTTTTACAAATTGAAAGTTTGTGGCAACCCTGTGTTGAGCGAGTCTGTCCCTTCTCCAAGAGCATGTGCTCACTTCATGTGTCTGTGTCACAATTTGGTAATGCTCACCATATTTCAAACTTTTTCATTATTATTATATCTGTTTTGGTGATCAGTGATCTGTGACGTTACTATTATGATTGTTTTAGGGTGCCACTAACCGTGCCCGTGTAAGACAGCAAACTTAACCAGTAAGCGTGTGTGTTCTGCCTGCTCCACTGGCCGGCCCTGCCCCCACCTCTCTCCTTCTCCTCAGGCCTCCCTGTTCCCTGACACGCAGCAATATCCAAATTAGGCCAATTAATAACCCTACGATGGTCGCTAAGTGTCCAGTGAAAGGAAGAGGTACACATCTCCCTCTGTAAATCAAGAGCTGGACACACGGAGGCTGAGAGGATGGCTTGAGCCCAGGAGTTAGGGCTGCAGTGAGCTGTGATCAGGCCACTGCACTCCAGCCTGGGCCACAGAGCGAGACCCTGTCTCTAAAAAAACCCAAAAACCAAAAAAAAAAAAAAAAACCACCTAGAAATCATTAAGCGTACTGAGGAAGACATGTCGGAAGCTGAGATAGGCTGAAAACTAGGCCTCTGGCACCAGTTAGCCAAGTTGTGAACGCAAAGGAAAAGTTCTTGAAGGAATTAGAAATGCTACTCTAGTGAACACACAAATAATAAGAAAATGAAACAGCCTAACTGCTGATATGGAGAAAATTTTAGTGGTCTGGAGAGATCAAACTAGCCACAATATTCCTTTAGGTCAAAGCCAGAGCAAGGCCCTGACTCTTTTCAATTCTGTGACTGCTGAGAGAGGTGAGGAAGCTGCAGAGAAAAGTTGGAAGCCGGCAGAGGTTGGCTCATGAGGTTTAAGGAAAGAAGTTGCCTTCATAACATAACAGTGCAAAGTGAAGCAGCAAGTTACCCAGAAGATCTAGAAAGATCACTGATGAAGGCGGCCACACTAAACAGCAGATTTTCAATATAGATGAAGTGCCTTATATTGGAAGAGATGCTTTCTGGGACTTCCATAGCTAGAGAAGAGAAGTCAATGCCTGGATCAAACCCTTAAAAGGCAGGCTGGTTTTCTTCATAGGGGCTGATGCAGTTGGTGACCTTAAGTTGAAGCCACTGCTCACTTACCATTCTGAAAATCCTAGAGCTCTCAAGAATTATGCTAAGTCTACTCTGCCTGTGCTCTAGAAATGGAACAACAAAGCCTGGATGACAGCACATCTGTTTACAGCATGGTTTAATGAATATTTTAAACCCACTGCTGAGACTTACTGCTCAGAAAAAAAGATTCCTTTCATAATGTTACTGCTCACTGACAATGCACCTGGTCACCCAAGAGCTCAGAAGGAAATGTTCAAGGATATTATGTTGTTTTCATGTCTGCTAATGCAACACCCATTCTGCAGCCCATGGATCAAAGAGTAATTCTGACTTTCAAGTCTTACTATTTATGAAATACATTTCATAAAGCTATAGCTGCCATAGACAGTGATTCCTCTGATGGATCTGTGCAAAGTACATTGAAAACCTTCCAGAAAGGATTCACCACTCTAGATGCCACTAAGAACATTTGTGATTCACGGGAGGAGGTAACAACATCAACACTAACAGGAGTTTGGAAGAAGTGGATTCCAACCCTCGCGATGACTTTGAGGGGTTCAAGCCTTCAGTGGAGGAAGTCGCTGCAGATGTGGAGGAAACAGCAAGAGAATGAGAATCGGAAGTGGAGCCTGAGGGTGGGACTGAATTGCTGCGATCTCAGGATAAAAATAGAACAGATGAGGGGTTGCTTCTTATGGATGAGCAAAGAAAGTGGTTTCTTGAGATGCAATCTACTCCTGGTGAGGACGCTGTGAACACTGCTGAAATGACAACAGAGGATTTAGAATATTCCACAAATGCAGTTGGTAAAGCAGCGGCAGGATTTGAGAGGTTTGACTCCACTTTTGAAGGAAGTTCTACTGTGAATAAAATGCTACCAAACAGCATCGCCTGCTACACAGGAATCTTTCGTGAAAGGAAGAGTCAATCAGTGTGGCAAACATTCATTGTTACCTTATTTTAAGAAATTGCCACGGCCCCCCCAGCCTTCAGCAGCCACCACCCTGGTCGGTCAACAGGCAAAACATGGAGACAAGACTTTCCACCAGCAAAAAGATTACGACTCTCTGAAGGCTCCAATAGTCGTTAGTACTTTTTAGCAATAAAGTACTTTTTCGTTAAGGTATGGACATTTTTTAGACTATGCTATTGCACACATAACAGACTACAGGATAGTGCAAATATAACTTTACGTGCATTGGGAAACCAAAACATTCGCGTGACTCGCTTTATTTGATAGTTGCTTTATTGCAGTGGTCTAGAACTGAACCTGCCATCTCCCCGAGGTGTGCCTGTGATCCGCAGAAGAATAAAGGGATAGTGAAACACAACTTTATTCGATATTTTAATAAGAATTCAAACATAGCGAATTCAACTTTTTATTCCGTGCTTGTAATGTTGATGGGACATGGGCAGCATCCTTCAGATGCCACTAGCTACTTGTCACCTGTTTTGCACGAACCTGGAACACATGGAAATGCTGTTCCAGGTTTCAAATGCACCTCGAATGGGTCCTAGACTATCATTACTTTTCCTTGTTGCACTGGCACTGCCAAAATGTGATATTTGGATGAACTTTTTGAAATCTTTGACACTTACGGTTTTGTTGAAGAGAACGTGATCATTTTCTTTGCCCCGTGATTGCAAAACATTTTCATTTCTTGATTTATAAACAGCCACGAGAATGATCAATTCAATTAATTTTTAAAATTCTTCATCGTCTATTTCCTCCCAATATCTCTGTATATACACCTGCCTTCAGCATTTGTCCACGTACGTACTCACAAACGTCAAAAAATGTAAAAGAATACTGTCATGTGTCCTTTTAGGAAAAGTGCAATAGTCGCAGTTCTTATTACAAAATATGGAGTGAAGTCTTTCCTGTTGACTAACTGGATGCAAATATATTTCCCTTTTGTCCTGGCAAATAAGGGTCTGAGAGACTTTATCTAGGATACAGTCGTCTGAAGACTCACTGAAATTTCCCTCATTTGATCGGTCTTGCTGTCATTGTTAGTGTCCGACTGGAGAGCCCTCTCTGTTCCTCCTCACCCACTTCTAACTGCCTGATGGATGCTAATGTCTCCCTTGGTCAATTTTCTTCTCCTTACTATTATGTGTAGAAAATGAAAAATTCTGAATGCTCAACTGCGTTGTTTGATATGAGCAAAACCAAGAAAAGCCTATCTCCAGAATTCTTTTATTCCTGCAACGACCCCGGTGATCCACCCTGGATCTGAAGCCCAGAGCATGGTGCAGAATCCACTCGGGTGTGTTCTGAGGGTCTGTCAGAGTTTCGCCTCCCGAGGGGAAGATTAGAGGCAAAACCAGAATGGTTACAAGATTAGTTGAGTCTAATTAATTTGTGGAGCATCTGGTGTGTGGGGCTGAGAATCAGGTCATGATGACAAGTCGAGAGGATGTGGGCCCTGAGTCCTCCTATTGGACCCCTGTTGGCCTCATGGGGAATGTAAAACTTGTCCCTTATTGTCATTTAAAAAAAAAGCCACCTTGTGACTGTCTTTAGCTCCAGATCTGGTCCCCAGTCAGTGACTCTGACCCACAGGCAACTAAACTCACCTAGAAAGGTACGTGGATTTACAATGCCTAACTGAGTATTTTAATTCAGCCTTATGATTTTTTGGCCACATGTAAGGAATGTGGCCAATGTTTAAGGACCAAAGACCCATCACATAACTAGGGAATGTTTTGTTAGTTCTTGAATTGAAGTATTTAAAGCAATTAAATATATAGTTTAAAAGCTTTAAGAGTTCTTATTTAAACTAGCTTGTGAATGAGACTGAACATCAACCAAAAGCCCCCTGTAAACTATTGTTGAAATCGACTGGATTTATAAACAGCATAATGAGATTTTTAAGTTGAACTTCGACACTTAAGGAAAAACTGTTTGTTAATGTAGAACTTTAATAAGCCGAATTTTTAAAAAAAGTAACTGCCAATAGTCATTTATGTGCACAAAAGTCACCTTTAAACAAGCCCCAGACCTCTCACTGCAGCAGGCGCGTACCACCGAGCATACCACTGAGGTGAGGCGACTCATCCATAGTGCTCACAAGTGGGTCTAAGTGGGGCAGGGGGCGACTAGCGGGGTTCACATCTGGATTCCTGCACTGACTTCAGCTTCCTTTGCGGAATGAGATGCTTCTGGTCCTGTCACCTCAGGCAGTGTTTGCAAACCAGGGGCAGGGACTCAGCAGGCTGCAACATGGGCTAGGAGGTTTCAACCCACAATTTTTAAAAAATGGAGTAGAATTAGGGTTGCCAGGTAAAATACAAGATACCAAGTTCAATTTGAATTTCAGATAAATAACAACAAAAAATTTAGTATAAATGTATCCCAAATATTGTACTGGATATACACATACTAAAAAAAAAAGCATTTCTTATTTATCTGAAATTCAAATTTAACAGGGCATCCTGTACTTTTATTGCTAAACCTGGCAATCCTAAGTAGAATAGAATGGAAGATATGGGGAGGGCCCCAGGTTGCAGGGGAAATGTGACTTCATGTATATCTGTGGTCATGTATTGGGTCATACATGAAATGTATTTTTTTTTTATTTGAAGACAGGGTCTTGCTCTGTTACCCCAGCTAGGATGCAGTGGCATCATCATAGCTCACTGCAACCTCCAACTCCTGGGCTCAAGAGATCCTCCTGCTTCAGCCTCCCAAATAGCTGAGACTATAGGCTCATGCCACCATGCCCAGCTAATTCTTTTATTTGTTGCAGAGACGGGAGTCTCGCTATGCTGCTCAGGATGGTCTTGAACTCCTGGCCTCTAGCCATCCTTGGGTCTCGGCCTCCCAAAGCGCTGGGATTACAGGAGTGAGCCGTTGCATGCAGCCTGAAATGCATTTCTTAATGTGGGTTAGAGCAAACAATGGGAAAGCCACTGTCCTAAGTGGCTGCGAGGGCTAAATGTGAGAGTCCCATGAAGCTGTTTGCAGCGCCTGGCGTGCACTTAGGGATACCCTTGGAGGCTACAATAACCACGGTCACTACGTTCCCTGCCTCGATCTGTGTTTTCAGAGGATTTTTCTTGCAAGAACTCTGAGCCTTCACACGTTTATTAAAACATTTCTCAGAAAATGTCCCCTGTTGATCAGATTGTCACCTCTCCTCTAAGGGGAAGACCGCAGTTCTCCTCTCTTGGCCTCACCTGGGCGAAGATGCAGCCAGGTGGGCGATGAGCCCAGCGCCCACGGACACTTCCACCAACGGCCACTGGGTGGCGACGCGCGGCCGCGATCTCTGCGGGACACGCGCGGTCGTGCGCGCACGGCGTCGTTTCGGTCAAAGGCCGCATGCGCGCGGGGGGCCGCGGGGTTATAACGGAACTGAAAACCCCTGTGGCCCAGTGATGTCAGCCAGTCGCTGTCGAATACGGGGCAACGCGTTACTCACGTGTCTGGTCACGTGATTGTGGCCACGCTGGTGTAAACGAACCTGCGCTGTCACCCTGTGAAGTCGCTCGTACAGTTACAGTTACGTGCAGAGCGTAATTCGTGGTAATGATGACAAGCGACGAGCTACTGGCATGTGGATTTAATATACTATACTTTTTATCATTAGAGAGCACTCCTCCGAGTTATTTTGTTTAAAAAGTTAACTATTAATATAAAACAGCCTCAGTTTTATAACAGGTGTGGACTCTTCTGGTTTCCTCCCCTCAGGAGGTTTCTAGAAGGCAGCGTTGCTGTCATAGGAGATGACAGTTCTGTGCTCGTCATTGCCCCCAAGACCTTCCAGGGAGATCAGGTGTGGAGGTGGGAGACAGCGATATAGGTGGTCCTGACCCTGTGTAGGCCTAGGCCAACGTGTGTGTTTGTGTCTTAGTTTTTAACAAAAAAGTTTAAAAAGTAAAAAAAATAAAATTTTTAGAAATAGAAAAAAGCTTATTGACTGAGGATATAAAGAAAGAAAATATTTTTGTGCAGCTGTACAATGTGTTTGTGTTTTAAGCCAAGTGTTATTACAGAGTCAGGAAGTTTTAAAACAAAAGTAAAAAGTTAATAAAATAAAGCCGGGCGCGGTGGCTCACGCCTGTAATCCTAGCGCTCTGGGAGGCCGAGGCGGGCGGATTGTTTGAGCTCAGGAGTTCGAGACCAGCCTGAGCAAGAGCGAGACCCCCCCCCCCCCGTCTCTACTAAAAATAGAAAGAAATTAATCGGACAACTAAAACTATATAGAAAAATTTAGCCAGGCATGGTGGTGCATGCCTGTAGTCCCAGCTACTAGGGAAGCTGAGGCAGGAGGATCGCTTGAGCCTGGACAACACAGTGAGACTCTGTCTCAAAAAAATAAATAAATAAATAAAAATAAAAATAAAAAATAAAAAAAAGTTACAGTAAGCTAAGGTTAATTTATTTTTCAAGAAAGAAAAATATTTCTAATAAATTTGGTGAAGCCTAAGTGCGCAGTGTTTATGAAGTCTACAGTGGCGTAACGTCCCAGGCCTTCTCACTGGCTCACCTGTTGGTGACTCGCCCAGAGCAACCTCCAGGCCTGCAGCTCTGTGCATGGTAAGTGCCCTACATAGCTGTACCATTTTTTATCTTTTGTACTTTTATTGTACCTTTTCTGTGTTTGAGTGTGTTTAGATACACAAATACTTATCATTGTGTTAGAGTTGCCTACAGTATTCAGTGTGTGAATACACACCTATGGCAGTACCATGCCGTACGGATGTGTAGCCCGAGAGCAAGAGCTGGAGCGCACATCCTGGGGGTGCAGCCGCCTGTACCGTCTATGTTTGTGCACGTGCACTCTATGATGTTCCCACATCAAAACAACAAAATTGTCTATCAACACATTTCTCAGAGTGTATCCCTGTTGTTAAGCAACACACGTCTATATAAATAAATACATACACTTGAAAATAAATTAATATTTATTTTGAAAGACTATTCAGCCGGGCCCGGTGGCTCACACTTATCATCCTAGCACTCTGGGAGGCCGAGGCAGGAGGATCGCTTGAGCTCAGGAGTTCGAGACCAGCCTGAGCAAGAGTGAGACCCTGTCTCTACAAAAAATAGAAAAATTAGCCGGGCATGGTGGTGCATGCCTGTAGTCCCAGCTACTCAGGAGGCTGAGGCAGGAGGATCGCTTGAGCCCAGGAGTTTGAGGTTGCTGTGAGCTAGGATGATGCCACGGCACTCTAGCCAGGATGACAGAGGGAGACTCTGTCTCAAAAAAAAAAAAAAAAAGAATACTTGTTTAGAAATAATATTATTTATTTTAAAATAATGATAATAAACCCATAATGTGTTAACATAAATAGTTGTTTTTAAATGAAAAATTGGTATCTTCTGAAACCACACAACAAACTTAACAAACTTAAACTTATTAGGTGGCATTGTTTTAAATATTTGCCAATGTCTTCAATGTCTGGCTTAACAGGAGACCAGCAGATTCTCATATCTGCTTCTGTGTTCAACCTTTTGTGACACATTGTTTTGGTTGAAGTTTATAAGGAATATCCAGTCTCTCATAGACATATTGTTGGAGGAAAGAGTACTTTAATAATTATTTATTTATTTATTTGTTTTTAGAGACAGTGTCTCACTCTGTCACCCAGGTTGGTGTGCAGTGGCCTGATCATAGTTCACTGTAACCTCCAATTCCTGGGCTCAAATGATCCTCCCACTTCAGCCTGGCTAAATTTTTAAAAACAATTTTTGTAGAAATGGGTCTTACTATGTTGCTCAGGCTGGCCTTGAACTCCTGGCTTCAAGTGATCCTCCCTCCTTGGCCTTCCAAAGTGCTGGGATTACAGGTGTGAGCTACCGTGCCCAGTCTAATAATTTTTTAGGTAGGTATTCTTCTTTGATACCACACCAAAACTGGACAAGTGGTCGTTTCTTAAAGATTAGTTACAATGTGGAATCTGAAAGAATACTGATGAATTTTATGGCTTTTACATTAAAGTCTGTTGGTGTATCTTGTACTTTGAATGGATCTTTCACCCACGTGTAATATTGTAGCATCATGTGTTGGTCCCTGGGAAAATTCATGGAGTGATGTAGATCTTCCAAATGTTGACACATTTTATAATATGATATCGAAACAGCACTTTTGTTAATATCAATATTAATATTAGAAAAGTCTTTCACTATTGGGAAGCTATCAGGTTCACAGTGGCAGACACAAGTTTTCCAAAATCGCAATTTTTGTTTGGAAGCTCTCATTTTTATCATTGGCAACAAATACTGACGGTTGTTTACCTTGAAGTGATCAGCTCAAGCTGACATCATTCATTTTCCCAAAAAATGCCTGTCAGAACCTCAAATCTGAATTGGCATAGTTTGTCCATAAGTTAGTCTTTCAAGTAAAAATAGTTCCCCACAGCAAGTGGCTAGTTGAGCTTGTAACTCACACTGCGCAGGTGCTTTTCCTCAGGGCCCTCCCTGTCCTGTACCACACGGCAGAAGCGCTGAGTATGAATTTCATATTTCCTCACATGGGAGAGTGAAAAGATGTGTACTCAAGGGTGGAAATTTAATAAAATCAATATTTTTACTGCATCAGTACATTTTAATGTGAAACTGGATTTTTTCTGCGAGTGTTTGGTAGTGAGGGCTACGATGACTGCTGGCAGAGGGTGGAGCTGCTGACTGGATTTAGGATGAGGTTCCAGCAGCTGTCCCCACTTTTGTACCATCAGGGTAAATGTCAATGCAGTGAAATGGGCAAATAATGCCTTGGTCCTATGATTAAAAGTTCAGCCTCACAGTTTCCCTGACAGAGCGCAGGACCCTTGGGTTCCATGGAACACAATTTGAGAACCACTGGCCTAGCTGTACTGAGTCCCTCTTCTCCCCATGTGCCTGTATTACATTGACCTACATGAAATTGTGACATTTGGTCATTCCCACCTGTGACAAATTCCTATGGTTCAAGTAAATTGTTTCCATGTCTTTGCATGTTGTCTCACCTGTTGAGATTCTCTTCTGTCACTGCCGTCCTTTGGCCAACAGCTGTTTTGTCCATTCCTTGGTGTCGTGACAGCAGAAGACCTGCGGGATAGAGCTTCGTCCACACCAGGCCTGGCAGCGCCTGGCTGCTCTGAGTGAAGGTGGGTGTCATCTCCGTTTTTTAGGGCTGAGGAAATCGTGTGGCCCCAGAACGCCGCAGCTGTTGGCTGGTCACTGTACAAATGGTGGCCTGACATCCAGAAGGAAGTCAGCCCTGTCTCGGGTCTGGACTCTTCTATCAGAAAAAAATCCTGAAAACTGACTGGGGCTGTCACTCAGTGAAAGGACACTCAGTGGTTCTCCCGAAAGAATGGGAGGCCGGGGGCAAGGCCAAGGACAGACCAAGACACACTCCTGGCCCAGAATAAGGTGGGAAGGAAGATGCCCTGGAGGGCCATGGGATCGGAGAGGCCAGGAGTGGGATTTCTGGGTCCGAGGGCAGCTCCCTGTTTAACTTTTGGAGAAGCCGCAGGCTGTGTTTCCAGAGTGGCCGTACCATGCACATTCACAGCAGTGTGCGAAGGCTCTAGTTTCTCCACATCCTCACCTGCGCTTTTTTTTTTCTGAGACAGAGTCTTGCTCTGTTGCCCGGGATAGAGTGAGTGCCGTGGCGTCAGCCTAGCTCACAGCAACCTCAAACTCCCGGGCTCAAACGATCCTCCTGCCTCAGCCTCCCGAGTAGCTGGGACTACAGGCACGTGCCACCATGCCTGGCTAATTTTTTTATATCTATATATTTTTAATTGTCCAGCTAATTTCTTTCTATTTTTAGTAGAGACGGGGTCTCGCTCTTGCTCAGGCTGGTCTCGAACTCCTGAGCTCAAACGATCTGCCCGCCTCGGCCTCCCAGAGTGCCAGGATTACAGGCGTGAGCCACCACGCCGGCCCACCTGCGCTTTTTATTACCCAACATTTTGATGACAGCCCTCCTAGCGGGTGTGGGAAGTGTCTCGCTGTGGCGTTGATCTGCATTTCCCTGATGGCGGACGATGTCGAACATCTTTTCATGCAGTTATTGTCCCCTCATTTGTGTACCTTCCTTGAGAAATATCTATGCAGAATGTTTGTGCATTTTTGATTAGGTTGTCTTTCTATTACTGGGTTGTAGAGTTCTGTACATATTCTGTTAATAGATACAAGTCCCTTATCAGATAGATGATTTGCAAAAAACTTGTCCCATTTTGTGGGTTGTCTGTTCACTTTCTTGTTAGTGTCCTTTGAAATGCAAAAGTCTTACATTTGGATGAGATCCAATTTATCTATTTTGTTGCTGTGCTATTGGTGTCATATCTAAGAAATCACTGCCAAATCCAAAATCAGGAAGAATTATTCCTGTATTTCTTCTAAGAATTTATAGCTTTAGCTCTGACATTTAGGACTTAATTTTTGTATATGCTGTGAGGTAGGGCTCCAGCCTCACTCTTCGCATGTGGCCATCAGCTATCCTGGCATTTGTTGAAAAGACTATTCTATTAAATCATCTTTGCTCTCTTGTCAAAGTTGCTCGACATAAATGTGAGAGTTCGTTTCTGGGCATTCGGTTCTATTCCATTGGTCTGTGTCTGTCCTTGTGCCCACAACACAGGGTCTTGGTTACTGTAGCTTTGTAGCAAGTTTTGAAATGGGAAAATGTGAACCCTCCCATCTTTGTCCTTCTGTTTCAAGATTGTTCTGGTTGTTCTGGGTCCCTTGAGTTTCTGCATGAATTTTAGGATCAACTTGTCAGTTTCTATGAAGAAGCCAGCTGGGATCCTGATGGGGCGGAGGTGTGGCCGGGGTGGCCGGGCTGGGCTGGGCTGAGGGGAGGGGTCCAGGATGGCTCCTCAGAGGACAGAAGGTGCCCACCCACATCAGGGCTGGAAGGAGGATGGGAGTTTGTCAGAGGGCAGGGGTGGGAGGCAATGACCAGCAGGGTCAAAGGCCAGGAGGGGGAGGGACCTGGCAGGGCTGTGTGGGGTCCGCTTGGCTGGGCTGGGTCGAGCGGCAGGCAGGGTGTCGGGCCCTGGAGACCCAGGCTGGAGCACTCCGGGCTTGTTTGGTCCTGTGGCCAGTGGGAACCTGTGGGCTTAAGGCCATCCCTCCTGCCCCTGCAGCCATAGGCACAGGACGGAGGGGACAGGGCAGGACAGTGAATCTGTCTGTTCATTGGAGAGACAGGAGGGAACTGCCACTGCGCTGTCACCCACACAATCGTCTCTGCACTGTCTCACCCCTGGCAGCCTTTTGAAATGGATGCAATCATCGCCATCTGTACGGATGCGGAAGCCAGGGTGCAGAGAAGGACTTCCTCAAGGACACTTGCTCTTCAAGGTTGACGTGGGGACAAACCCGGGAGGGTCCCAACTTCCTTGCTTTTCCTCCTTCCCTCATCTTTGTCTTCAGAATTGTCAGTAGGGCACCCAGCTCCCACAAGAGGGCACCAAAGCCCAGGCCTCCCAAGGGACACCCCCCAACCACCACCATGAGGCCCCCACTGACTGACCATGTGACACACAGACCCTCGCTGGCTGGGAGTGAGATGCAGCCCCATTGACTGACAAGGTGACCTACAACCCATGTGACTGACAGTCTCCGATGAAGCCCCCCTCCTTCCCCCCGCCAAGGCTGGCCCCCAGAGAAGACACTGTGAACTCATTCATGGTGCAAGAATAACATTTGATACCACAACCTGAGAAGGCCGTTATGAGAAAGAAAAATTACAAGCCAGTATGACTTAAGAATTTAGATACAAACATTGTAAACAAATGACAGCAAACTGTGTTCCACAATGTAGTACAAGGGTGACCTATCACAACTGCGTTAGTCAGGGTTCTCCAGAGAAATAGAAGCCATGGGATAGGTGTATTATTATTATATGTCTATATCTATATAGTAAATATATATTAATACATTTGTTTATTATAGGATTGGCTCAGTCCCACAGTCTGCATGTGCAAGCTGAGCCCCACACACGGGGTGCAATGCATCCTGAGCCGGGAGGCCTGAGAACAGGGGAGTTCACGATGTAAGTTCCAGTCTGCGTCCAAAAGCCCAAGAACCAGGCGGCTGATGTCCATGGGCAGGGGAAGGTGGATGTCCCAGCTCAAACAGCAAATTCCACCTTCCTCTGCCTTTTTGTTGTGTTTAGGCTCTCAGTGGATTGGATGATGCCCTCCCGCACTGACCAGGGCTATTTTCTTTACTCAGTCTATGGATTCAAATGCTAATCTCTTCTGGAAACACGCACACCCAGGAATAATGCATTACCAGCTATCTGGGCATCTCTTAGCTCAGTCAAGTTGACCCACAAAATTAAGCATCACAAAAACCAAATTTGACTTATCACAGGAGTGCATGTTTGGTGTAGCATTAGAAAATCAATATATTTTACCACATTAGCTGAAGAAAGGGAAAAATCATCTGACCTCCTCAGTAGATACAGAAAAACCAACTGATAAATTCAATACACTTTCATGCTAAAAAAAATTTTGGCACACTAAGATAGTAAAAGACAGACTACTGTACATCTCAGCTAATATTTTACCCTAACTTGATCTACAGAATCAATGTAATTACAGTAAGAATTCGACCAGTTTGTTGCTGTTGTGGGAATCAGCAAGCCTATTCTAAAATTCATCTAAAAGAGTGACAGGCCAAATAAAAAGTTAACAACTGAAAAAGAAAGAATAAATTGTCGCGTATACGATACCAGATATCCACACTTATTTTCTGGAAAGCTGCAGTGCAGCAGATGGGATTTCCCCACAGTGGATATGGAAATATTTCCAGCTCCTCCGGGACATAGCCACAGAGCCATTCTGACGTGGGAACCTGAGTGCACACTGCTTTAAATGTGATTCATAAAGTCGAACACTAAGAACTACAAAGTTTAAAAACAATTTATTTGTGCTCCAGTTTTCCATGCAGAGTCAACCAGATGTTTATCACCAAACTGACAGCCAGGAGGTGGCTCTATTTTGGTACGAAAATTTACCGGGGACACGGATCCAATTGCAAGGTTTTGCTAACTGGGTTGTAACTATATTTAGAACTGCACAGAAAGGAAACAGTGATTGCTCATTTCAATACTGAAAATGAGAAGAAGACCTCATGGAACTAAGATCTGAATTTCAGCGAAATGCTCCAAAAATAAACTATAACTCTCAGGACGTGTTAGCTGTGAAAAACAAAACAAAACAAAAAACAAATGCATCACACACTACATTTGAATAAAGAGCAAATTCTGCCCATTCACCTTTTTAAGAAGAAAAACTGCAAACAGAATGAATCACTGTTTTTAGTTAAAATACCCAAGTAGTAACTTAAGTTTCAATTTCTGTCATGCATATCGCTCTTTTAAGATGCTCGGAATAGTTAGTTAATCCTGGGCTTGCACATTTATTATAACGAGTACAGGATCTGGTTAAGGAAATCCGTTAAATATTTAGAAAATTAGCCCTTGCGTTTTGTGTTACGATAACTTGGAAGGCTGAGACGGGCCGACTGGAAAAGAACAGATTTAAAACCGCGGACCCTGGGGCCGGGTGCCTGCTCTCTGCCGGCGGATCCTGGGGGCCAAGGCCTGGGCACCGGTGGGACCCGCGGCTGCGCGTTGGTTCGGAGCGTCCCGCAGGCTCGGTTCCCACAGCGGCTCCAGCCGGCGCCACCCCTTGCGCTGCGTTAGTGCTACCCGGCCGCCACCAGGGTCATCTTCTCAGGAATGAAGTCAAGGGGACAACTGAGAACTTCTTCCCAACACTGCACCTCCTTCTCGGGCGGCGCGGGGGCCTCCGTCTCGCGCACCACCTGCGTGCACACCTGGTCCACCATCAGTTTGCTCTTGGCCGTGACCTCCAGGAACGGGCAGCGCCACTCGCGGGCCAGCACGTGGCCCCGCGCCGTCAGCACCTGGCGCTCGGCGTCCAGGTCGGCCTCGCGCCCGAGCTGCGCGCACACCTGGCCCGCCGCCTCCCCACGAGTTTCCGCCAAGTCCCCCGCGCACCCCGCGCCCTCTGCCCCCCTGGAACCCCCGGGTTGGCGGCCGGTCCGCCTCTTGGCCCCCGCGGCCCCGCCGAGGCCGCCCCACCGCCGGACGTGCTCCCATGCCCCGTGGCCCCGAGCGAGGCGCCCGGCGCAGAGCGCCCCGAGGCTGGGGGCGGGCGCACGGACGACGAGCCGGGACTCCGGGCTGGTCGCACCGCGCCTCGACCTGGGCGGGACTCGGGCGGGGACCTGGCGCAGACGCGCGGGACGTGGCGGGGCCGCCTCCCTTCCGGAGGGCGGAGAAGGAAACGCGCGGGGCGGGCCGCGGCGACGCGTCCGGGAGGGGAGGTCCGTCGCACGGGTGGGGGACCCGGTCCCCGCTCCTCTCCCGGCCCCGCCCCCGGACCCAGCCCCGCCCCTGACCGCGCCCCTCCCTGCGCCCGGGTCCCAGGGGCTCCTGGCGCCCCGTGGTTCCTTACCGGGGTCCCCACCCGTGGACTTTGTCGCAGGCCCGGACCACCGTGCGCGGACCGGGGGCGGGAGGGAGGGGCTCTTAGGGAAGATGCTCCGGGCGGCAGAAGGGAGGCGCGCCCGCTGGGTCGGGAAGAGGGTGCAGCAGAGGCGACTGCGGAGGGTCTGCCCAGGGGAGGGCGGTGTCTCAGGCGACCCCTGTCCTCTGCCGCCCTCCCCAGCCCCGCTGCGGGCTCCACTGCGGTCGGACTCCGGGGCGGCTGGGGCCGGAAGATCCAGAGCCCGGGCTTTTGTCTGCTGGGCCCCTGGGCTCCTCCAGCCTGGGACACCCCAGAACGGTTCAGGATGGGGCAAGGGCTCCTGCGGACACCCTGGCCTCCGGCTTCGCCAGTGTCCGCACTGGATAGGCAATTACTGTTGGTTGATTGACCGACTGATTGATTGATTGGATAAAGGAAGGAACCTTAGCAATCACTGCAGGCTCTTCCACCGGGAGCCTGGTTTCCAGCCCTGTCCTCCTCCCGCCGCCCTTCGCGTGTCTTCACGTGCAGTCCGCACTCTGGGGTATACCAGAACTTTCCCGGCTCGCGGGCACTGGCAGCTTTAAGGGAAGCAGTTTCCATCCTCTCAGCTCCCAGGTGGATCTTTCCTAAAACCCAACCCCTGAGAAAGCCCCGGGCACCAGGGGTCCCGTAGGCTCCCCTGTCCTCTCACCTGGCACTTCCCTCCCCCACCTTTCAAAAGGAAGGCCCACCTGGCAGGGAGCATGAGGGAGGAAGTGGAAGGGCTCAGCCTCCTCCAGCCGCTCCGTCAGGCCTGGCGACTGCCTTTTCCGGGTCTTATCTAGAGGTAGATAAGCTAGAGCTAGAACTCAAGCAAGATGGCTCTAACGGAACACTTGTGGGAGTCTCTGCATCTGATGTTGGAGTGTAATGTCCATAGGGCAGGCAAACGAGGGAAGTTCAGGAACAGCTTGCAACCCCAAAAGCATGAGTTGGAACCCCAAGAAGACAGACTGAAGTCCATGTTCTTTTTTTTTTTTTTTTTTTTTTGAGACAGAGTCTCACTCTCTTGCCTGGGCTAGAGTGCCGTGGCATCAGCCTAGCTCACAGCAACCTCAAACTCCTGGGCTCAAGTGATCCTCCTGCCTCAGCCTCTCAGACAGCTGGGACTACAGGCATGAGCCACCGTGCCCAGCTAATTTTTCTATTTTTAATTGTTTGGCTGATTTCTTTCTGTTTATAGTAGAGATGGGGTCTCACTCTTGCTCAGGCTGGTCTCGAACTCCTGAGCTCAAGCAATCCTCCCACCTCGGCCTCCTAGAGAGCTAGGATTACAGGCGTGAGCCACTGCGCCCGGCCCCATGTTAGTTCTTGTTGCCTCTGACCTCGGGGATGTGGGCATCACAAGTCAGGGCCCTTCAGCACAGAGCTAAACATGCGCGCCTGCTCCTGGGGTCAGTGAGGAGGGTTTAGGGGAAGGTGAAGCGGATGCAGGCCCATTCCTATCTTCACATCTCGGAGGTGGGTCAGCCGGTTGGCAATTCCACATGAAGCTGCTTCCCTTCAGCCTTTCAAATCTGCCTTAAAGTCTATTCTGTTTATTATAATATTGAAATGAGTACACTGGGCATCTTGTTACTATTTGCATTGCATATAATCCTCCATTGTTTTTCTTTTAACCCTTATGTACTTTTATATTTAAATGTGTGTCGAGTAACATCAAGAGTTTGATTTTTTTCTATAACCTGACAATCTTTTTTCCCCCCAGAGTCAGGGTCTTTCTCTGTTGTCCGGGCTGGACTGCAGTGGCAAGATCATAGATCACTCCAGCCTTGAACTCCTGGCCTCAAACAGTCCTCCTGACTCAGCCTCCCAAAGCACTGGGATTACAGGTGTAAGCCGCCATGCCTGTCCTGTTTTTTTGTATTGAAAATTTATTCCATTTACAGTGAATATAATTAAAATATAATTGGGTTTAAATCTAACATCTTATTTTCTGCTTTCTATTTTTGGGTAGTGGACCAGCCCATGCCAAGGCCTTGACTTCCAAGATCCGTGGGCAGAGAGCAGAGGCACTCAGCCACGTTCCCACCAGTTTTAAATCTGGCCCTTATCTGTTGGCTTTTTAGCTTCCTAAGTTCTTAATCATGGCCTAAATGCAAGGAGTAGTGTTTAACATAATATTTCATTGATTTTATCAATCACTTTCTGAACTTGTAATGATAAAGTATTTGAGTTCAGAATTACCTAGTTAGTGTCATTTTATTAATAAAAAGTAAAAATGGAGGCGGAGCTTCAAACCAGTGGTTACTTCTTTGCAAACTCCTTCTCCTGGTTGGGGCATTCATGCTTTGAGACTTTGTCCAAGATCAGGATGATCACACCTTCCTGTGTAGATGGGTTACTACTCTGGACATGGTCTAAGAGTTACAATTAATGTTTTCACTGGACAGTTTAGCTTTACAGTAAGCCGTAATTCTACCAGGCTTTACATATTTTAAAACTTATTTGCAGCTCTGCCTGCAGCTGTGGCACTTTGTGTGCAGTGCGCAACATAGTGTGACTGCCTCAGGAATGCCCAGAGAAGGGCGGAGTCCCTGGGATAGGAATTGTGTATCCAGGTCCAGGAGTCCAGCTCTGCCAGTTTTGTAATTTTCAGTTTTAATAGACATCTGCATCAGTAAATTCAGTGCAATTCAAGTGATTTTACATTCATTGTTATGAATTTTATTTTAAAGCTGTGTTAACTAAAGCTTTCTCATGCCATCATATTGCTTTTTAACTTCTTTCCCAGAAAGTCTGTTCAGATGGTGGCAAAATCAGGGTGAAGAGAAAGAAACCGCACCGACTACTGCAACTGGCTTTTAAGAGCTTCGTGCGGTCCACACCACACCGTTTATCAAGCTAGCTGGTTTGAGCTCTCGAATATTTTAAAAGTAGCATCAGCATTATATAACCTATAAAACTTAAATACTTTGTTATAGTCTGTTTATTCTAGTGGCCTATGAGAACTCTTTCCTGAAAGAGTTTACCTTTTGTAACTTTACGAAGAATTTCTTTTTAGCTCATATGAAAAGTTTTTTATTGGTGTGGATTTGCAGCTCACCCCACGCAGCCACGGGCGCCAGCTCTAGTCACGTGAACGTTCTTCCAAATGAAACCAACCCCAACAAACCTCGCAACCGTCTCTGCAGCAGCCCAGCCACTTTGTCAAAGAACAATATGAATAGTTCATATATTCATTCACTATATTCATATTCATATTCATTCGCTATATGAATATTTCGTGCAACATTCAAACGAGGTGCTGGCTTTACCTCAGCACCCGCCAGTCACCGAAACTGGCAACACGGGCGGGTGGGCTTCCCAGCCCTGCTCGCCGCGGCCACTCCGGGGGCCGGGCCAGCTCGCGCGCAGAGGCCTCCCCTCCCGCGCACCGGAGGCGTCACTTTCCACCCTGGCGAGCACGTCCTTCCGCGCGGGAGGGGCGGGCGACGCACGCGAGCTGGTTGGCTCCGCCGCCCCCGCTGTCCCGCCTTCCCAGGTCGCCCAGGGGGCGCCGGGCTCCGCAGCCGACGCGGCGATGCGGTCCCCACCTCAACAGTGAGCGTTTGTCCCAAAGCTGTCCGCTCTCCCGTCCTCTGACGGCGCGTTGGGCTGTCAGGAAAAATGCAGGGGGTGTCCGTGGGGAGCGGACAGTGTCCCGGGCTCCCCGCGGTCGGTGGCAGGCCCAGGGCCGCCCCGGGCTCCAGATCCAAGCCTGGATGTCACCCCTGGACCTGGGGACGCCTCGTCTCCGCGCGACCCTCGCAGCCCCGCCGCGCTCTCGTCCCCGCGCGCGTTCGCCCGGGGCGCCCGCAGCCCTCTCGAGTCGCGACTGACCCAAGGCCCTGAGAGTGACTCTGCTGGACGCAAACGCGTCGGGACGTCCCGGGTTCTGCGCCTCCGGAGGCCGAGCTCGGGCGTCTCCACCCAAGCAGCCCTAGCCCCGCCGGTCCCGGTGTCCGCCTCCCTCGCGGCGCCGCCCAGGACCCCGGGGTCCCCCGGCGCGGGTGGATCGAGATGGCGAGGCCTGTGGCCTTCCTCAGCACCCCAGTCCCTTCCCGCCCCAACGTGCCTTCGGACCCCCCACGGGTCCTCCATGTCCTTGGGACATCTGCCCCGGTTCACCGAAAGCCTCCTTTTAACTGGTGCCCCGCGCCGCCCGCCTTCCCGGGTGCCCCGAGGGCCGGGATTCTGCCGGGGGCACTGCCCGGCGGGGACCTTCCTGCCGGGGAGCCCGGACCCAGGGAGGAGGAGGCAGGACGGGCTTGCTCCAGGGCCATGAGGGGCAGCTGGCTTCCTGCTGGCCTCCCTCCTGGGCAGGGCCGGGCTCCGGGTTTGGGGGAGAGGCGGGGAGGGACTGGGACGCAGAGAAGGACTCCGGGGAGGTAGGCGCCCAGGCGGTCTTTCCTGCTCCCAGCTGGGAGGTCAAGGGCGGGAGCAAGCTGGAGCAAGTCACATCTCTCCTGCTGCCGCCAGTCGGAAGTGCAGACCCAGTGGGGCCAAACACTGGAGTTTATCGAAGAAGAAAGAAGAGAGAAGGGGAAGGAGAAGGAGGACAGAAAGGAGAAATCTGGGAGTGGGCAGTGCAGCTGCTCCCGGCTGCCTTGGGGAGGAGCCAACCGCCGCCTGTGCCTGTCCCGATCCCCGTATCTGGCGGGGTTTGGTTCTGCCACGCGCCCACTCGCACACTCTTAAGTGAGATTTAGAAGTTGGAGAAGGGTTGGAGGCCATGCCCGCTGCCACTCTCTGCTCTTTTCTGCTGACAAGAGCAAGGCCATGTAAGAGTGGGGCCTTCCTGAGCAGGGTTCCAGTGTCTCCGCTGAGCCACCTGGGTGCCAGGAGGAAGGGGCAGCAGTAGCAGCAGAAGCGCCCTCTGTTTTGGCTGCCAGGCCTGGGATGGCAACTCTGGTTGTGTCATAGACTCAGGACTCCAGTGGCTGCCCCAGAGGTAGAACTCCACCCCCCACAACCCCCATGTGGCTGCCCCAGAGGTAGAACTCCACCCCTGCACGCCCGTGTGTCAGTTGTTATGTTCTGGATGTCTTTCTCAGAGGCCAAGACCAGGACCTACTCCCCCAACTCTTCCAGTATCTTCGTAAGCACCTGATTATGTCCATTAAATCAGTCATATTTAAATTCCCTGCAGTGGGTTTTGTTTCCTGCACCCTGACTGCCACAGCACGTGCTGCCAGAAATGACGTGGCCTCAATACCACCTGCGAGCAGCCGTGGGCAGGGTCAATGCCCGGCAGCCAAAGACCTCCAGGAACACACCTGTCGTTGACCGTGTTGAATCCACTGCTCACTGCAGTTGGGGAGAGCACGCCCCACAGGCAGCCACGGAGTCTCAGGAAGGAGGTGTTAGCAAGGGCTTGGACTTCGGCTTGTAGGAGGTGATTTTGGTGAAAGTTCGAGGAAGCAGGGATTGCTCCACGTTGGATGCTCTGGAAGCGGGAGATGGCATGGTTGGCTGTCGTAATGAATCTTACCTAGGAGGAAGGAAGACTGGCACGAAGCTGTAAGTGGTAAGGAAGTAGTCATCACTGATACCGGCTTGGGGCCCGGGCCGTTTGGTCATTTTCTGTGCCTTGGGCAGTATTCATATTTTTATCTGTGCTCAGGCATGATTACAGAGTGCTGCTGCTTTTGTCTTGCTCCATCACAGTCACAGAGTGGCCTTGTCCGTTGTTGGTGTTCTGTGACACTGTTTGTGTCCAGCGGGAGAACACTGTGGTCTGACTGTGGGGGCCAGGCCAGCTCCCAGATGTCAGGGGCAGCTGTTCTCTTTCAACAGCAAGAATGCATCTGTGCAGGGTAGGAGGCTGCGAGCCCTGCACTACCTGACAAAGCATTTGGCAAAACTTGTCTCCAGTGCCTTGGAAGGTAGACCACGTACCCTAATGAGTCTGTCAAAATGTGCCGTGCCTCTCACCCGCTCTGCTGAGGGGCTCCTATCCCACGGGCGAGGCCTATGACCTCACAGGGAGGTCATTATGACCAGTGATTGAAGGGGAAACCTGACCCTGGTTTATAGATGGTCCCAAGTAGATGGCGGCAGCACTACAGTCCCCTCAGGGTGGCCCTAAAGAACAGTGGTGAAGGAAAATCCCCCCATGGTCATTACTTCAAGTATGACATTTGGTTGTTCTGTACTTTGCCTGGACCGAAAGATGGAGTGTGAGTCTACACTGACTCATGGGCAGGAGTGAGTGATTTGGCTGGATCATCAGAGATGTGGAAAGACCCGGATTGGAAGATTGGTAATGAGGTGGCCTGGGAAAGGATGGCCCTCTCTGGGTAAGCACAGACTGCAGATACATTATTGCATGTGAATGCTCCTCAAAAAGCACTTGCTGGAGAGGAGGCTCCCAACAATCAAGTGGGCAAGACAGTCCTTTCTGTCATTGCAGTCACCCTTGCTACCCACCCTCTCTACTCAGATGGATGCTCACCGGGCCTGTGTACAGAGTGGCCAAGGAGATGGGGAAGAGGCCGTGCATGGTCTCAGAACCTTTGCCTTTGCCTTTGCCTTTGCCAAGTCTGACCTGGTTATCGTTGCTGGTGAGCATCTCACAGTTATATCTGTTCACAAATGACATGCTCTTATATGTAGAAAACCCTAAACCCTGCCCCCCAAAAAACCTGTTAGAACTAATAAATTTAGCAGTTACAGAATACAAAATCAACATGCAAAAATCTGGTTCATTTCTATTCACTAACAATGAACAATCCAAAAAGGAAATTAAGAAAACAATTCCATTTACAACAGCATCAAAAAGAATGAAATACACTTAAGAATAAACTTAACCAAGGAGGCCAAAGGGTTGTACACTGGAAATTACAAGACATTGCTGAAAGAAATTAAAAAGACCCAAATAAATGGAAAGACATCCTATGTTCATGGATTGGAAGGCTTAATATTGTTAAGGTGTCAATACTGCCCAAAGCAATCTACGGATCTAATGCAATCCCTATAAAAATCCCAATGGCATTTTTTGTAGAAATATAAAAATCCATCCTAGAATTCATGTGGACTCTCAAGGAGCCCCTAAATAGCTAAAGCAAAACAACTGTAAACTGAAAATAAAGCCCCCCACCAGACAATGGACCCCCTTTTGGCCAAGGAGACCCCAGAGAAACCTTAGAAACTGAGTTCCTGGCCATGACGGGAGAGAGGTCAAACACACCTCATTACACTCCCTCCCTTTTGCAATTTAGACACAAAAACTGACAAGCATTATGTTAAAATAGAGATCGTGAGACTGCCAGAGTGGACCCTTTGTGGTAATAAGATACCAAATTATAAGCAAGACCTAAGGCCATGCTAGGCATAAGTTAAATCATGCACTCCTACAGTTAAAGGATAAACTATGTTCTAATTGCCACAATGTTGTTCTTTTTTCTAGCAGCTAAGCAAGTGCTAGCCTTGAAATAAGCAATAAACAGTTTTTAGCTCATCTACCCCAGCTACATTCCACAAGCCATAACTACGACTTTGATTGGACAAGACACTGATTTCAGTTAACTTTCTCTTGATAAGAGACACCAAGCGACAGTGGACTGGCTCTGGCCGGTTTACAGAGGCTGTGCATTTGAGTGCCTTTGTGTCTCTGCTTTACCTTCTGACACATAGGGACTAATTGTAATACATTTAAATGTTAAGTGTCCACCCCAAGGTAAACGCGTCAAATGTAACATGCACATTTATTCAATACACATGCATTAGAACCCCTTTCATGAATATTCATAGCTCCTCCTATAACCTGTTGAATATGTATACTTAGCCAACCCCCTTCAACACACATTCCTGGCTCACCTTTCCTCCTTTGAAGTGCCTGTTCTGAGTTCTGCCGGAGGCTGCACTTCTCAGCCTGTGAGGATGGCCAGCCTGCAGGTTGTGACCCTTTATAATAAATAAATCTCCTTTCCAAATTTATAAAATTGTGTGATTTTGAACACAATCTTGAAAAAGAACTAAGTTGGGGCCGGATGTGGTGGCTCGTACCTATAATCCCAGCACTTTGGGAGGCCCAGGCAGGAGGATTGCTTGAGCCCAAGAGTTTGAGACCAGCCTGAGCAACACAGTGAGACCTCGTCCCTACAAAAAATAAAACAAATTAGTCAGGTGTGGTGGTATGCACCGATAGTCCTAGCTACTTGGGAGGCTGAGGCAGAAGGATCACTCGAGCCCAGGAATTGGAGGCTGCAGTGAGCTATGATTGCACCACTGCACTCCAGCCTGGGTGATAAGGGCAAGACCCTGTCTCCAAAAACAAACAAACAAACAAATAAATAAATAAAGTTGGAGATCTTCCTGTTTTCAAAACTTATGACAAACTACAGTAGTAAAAACAGTGTGATACTCGCATAAAGATAAACATATAGACCAATGGAGCAGAATAGAGAGCCCATAAATAACCCTCACACACATAGTCAAATGATTTTCAGTGGAGTGCCAGGACCATTCAACAGGGGAAAAGACAGTCTCTTCAAGAAATGGTGTTGGGAAAACTGCATGTCCACATGCAAAAAATAAAAATAAAAGAAAAAAGGAAATCGAACAGAATTAGACCATGAACAAAAATTAACTAAAAATGGATCAAAGACCTAAATGTAAGACCTAAAACTATAAAACTCTTTGAAGAAAATGTAGGGGAAAGTTTCATCACATTGGATTTGGCAGTGGTTTCTTCGATATGGCACCAAAACACAAGAAGCAAAAGTAAAAACAGAGAAGTTGCACTACATCAAAATTAAAAACTGTGCATTAAAGGACACAATCAATAGATTTAAAAGGCAACCTATGAAATGGGATAAAAAAATTTGCAAATCATATATCTGATAAGGAGATAATATCCAGAATATATAAAGAACTCCTACAACTCAACAAGAAAACAAATAACCAGATTCAAAAATGAACAAAGGACTTATTTCTCCAAACAAGTAATGCGAATGGCTAACAAGCATATGAGAACATGCTCAACATCAATAATCATTAGGGAAGTTCAAATCAAAACTACAATGAGATATCACCTCTCATTAATTAGAATGAGGAAAAAAACAGAAAATTACAAGCGCTGGTGAGGATGTGGAGAAATTAGAACCCTCACGTACTGTTGGTGGGAATCTATTAATAAGATGGTATAGCCACTGTGGAAAACAGTATCGCTGTTCCTCAAAAACTTAAAAATATAGTTACCAGATGATCCAGCAATTCTACTTCCGGGTATATGTCCAAAAGAAATGAAAACAGGATCTCAAAGAGATTTGCACACCCATGTTCATAGCAACATTATTCACAACAGTCAAAAGGTGGCAGCAGCCCGAGTGCCCATGGCAGAAGAGCGGACTAGCCATAGAATGGAATCCACCCAGCCTTACCAAGAAAGGAAGTTCTGGCACGTGGTACAACATGGGTGAAGCTTGAGGACATTACACGCAGTGAAATAAGCCATTTACGAAAGGACACCTATCGTATGACTACACTTATGAAGCATCTAGAACAGTCAGATTTATAGGGACAAGGGAGTAGAATGGTGGTTGCCAGGGGCCGTGGGAGGGGAAATGGGGAGTTGTTTGATGGGCAGAGTTCCAGTTTTGCAAGATGAAAATGTGCTGGAGATTTGCAACAATATGAATATACTTAACACAACTGAACTGTACACCAACAAATGGTTAAGATGGTAAATATCGTTATGTGTATTTTTACCACAATTTAAAAATTAACTGTGTCCTCCTGACCAGTTTACAGAAGCGATGACTATCGCAGCCATGAGTATCATCTTCCTTGTCATGTGGATGTGGATGCACTGACGCTATCTTCTTTCTCTCCTTTGCCCCATTATTTTATGGAAGGATTGTTAGCGGTGCTTCACACAGGTTTTCAAGCTGGCAAAAGGAGCAGGCATTTCACAGAACACGAAAATAAATGTCATTTTAAACCTTGCAAAAGAAGTCTCAGCATCACCAGCAATCTGCAGAACGCAAACTGAAAGCACACACATCGTGAGAAGAGGCCTGGCCCCTGCCGTGGGGGTGCGAACGTTACAACCGCCTTGTCTGTTCCCAGCTATGCTGAGCAGGCACAGCCATAACCAGGTGCAAGAACTGCGGGGGCGGGGTGGGGGGGCTTGAGATGTCACCTACCTGCAAGATAACACGTTAACCCGCCAGGCAGCCCTACAGGCCGCGCCGGCTCACAAGTTTACTTGGGAGTTATTTAGGCCTTCCGTGCCTCCAGAGGGACTGGGGATTTGTGCATAACATACAAAAGTTAGAAAACAGAAATGTAGGAAGAGAAAGAAAATTCATCATGTAGGTCTTGAATTTTATATGTCTGTATGTCCATAAACACCCAGAAAGCTTCTTCCTAACTGCTCCTGAGGGCGCAGGAGCTGGCCGGTGGCCTGATCCTTCGTCACACCCACCAGTCAGCCAGGAAGCCTCTGCTGCGCTCCAAGCTGAAAACAGCGATCTGAGTGGGAGTGTCTGAGCTCCTCCCAGGAATCTAAAGGCAGAAATGCCTATTTGGGAACATTTTCTTGGATTGAGGCCTGATGTCCAGAGGGACTGGGATCCAGGGACATAAGACCCCCCCAGAGGCCTCAGCACAGGCAGCTGGGGGCAAGGGGCCACCCAGCTTCCGGTCACTGGGGCCCGCTGTCCCGGCTGGAACAGGACGCTGCTTATTCTCCAGGCTTCCCCTGCACAGTCCAAAACTCAGTGGAGGATCTCCTGGTTTTCCTCTGCTCCAGCAAGAGGGGACAGCTTTGAACAATGACACCTGAGGCCAGAAAGGTACTCCCTGCACCTCCCCAGCATTTGAAATGTGCCCTTAGGGAGGTGATTAGGGCTTTGCCAGCAAGAGGGACCCCAGAAAACAGAGTCAGAAGGGAGTGAGTCAGCTGGGTTTCAAGACTTCAAGAGTAAGTGTCCCAACCCCCAACCTGTCCCCAGAGAGAGAGGAAGAGATAAAAGACAAGGTACAGTCCAAGCCTAGCCCTCTCCTGTGGCAAATTCACTGTTAGGTTCTAAACTATATTTTCTATGTTAAGGTAAAATCCATCCTTCTATTAAAACATTGCATATGATACAAACAAAAATGACCAGAGCGTTCTATAACCATCACTATGTAAGTAACTTTCCCTTAAGAAAACTAACTGTCTCAGATCACGGGCATAGTTTTGAGCTTTCTTGAAGCTTTGGGCCTTCTTAATTTTTTAGAAGGATGTTCAAATGATTAACTTGGGTTCCTAAATATGTTGCAGCTGAGGAGATAACATCATTGACCTCTACAAAGAAGCACAAACAATTCATATCAAAGATAAATTTTAAAAATTATAAAATAACATTTTAAAACCAATGCAAGAAAAATCTCCTGTTACTATGCGAAAAACATGCCAAAAAATTCCTACATGTTTTGCTTCTATTTCCATACCTGTGTCACTGTTAAACTATGCAGGTATTCAGACAAAATACGGACAAACAAGAAAAAACTGGCTGCTGAAAGCACTTTTGCAAAAACACAGCAGAAGAAGATACGCTTTTCCCCTCTGGTTACCATCTTGTTTCCTGAAAAATAACTGAAGAGCAAAGAGGCAGAGTATGAAAACTCCAGGAATTATAGATTTAAACATTAGACAAATACTAAAAATTATAAGCTTGTAAAGTAATTTTATTTTCACACAATTTACAGACACAGAAATCGACTAGATGTCAATTATAAAAAGAAAGAGCTGGGCTATCTTTGTGTGAGTACACAGTTGTTTTTTTCCCCTCCCAGGGTATACAATATCCCTTTCAAAGCAATGCTGTGCATGTCATAACTATATTTAGAAATACAGAGAGGAAAATATTACTGCTGTAATTCAACGCTATAAAGGAGAGGGAAACACAAAAATCTCATGGAATCAAAGCTTAAACTCTTTAGCTTACGACCCTCAATCAATTCAAATATTGGCTGCAACTCAGAAAGTGTTAATTATAAAAAAAAGTCCAGTAACAAGTTCCTGGAGAAAGGGCAGTACTCTCTCCACGTGAGAAAAAAAATAATGCGATTTTCAGCTTCTTTTTATAGGACTATCAAAGGTAAACAAAGTTGCAAAGTTTTCACCAGATAATTGAAGAAAGATCTGCAGACAGCTTGAAGCACTGGTTTAAGTTAATATATCAAAGTCACCAATTGTTTACAGCTGGATAACTTTCTTTAAAAAGGCAGAGTAGAAATAGCTTCAGAAATCACAAGAGAGGAGCGTGTGAAACATCAACCGTTGCATATTAGCCGATGAATCTCTCCGATGGCCACGTATCCTGGGCGTTGGTGGGGACCTGCGGGGCCTCTTCCTCGGGCGGGGCCAGGGCCTCCATCTCGCGCACCACCTGCGTGAACACCTGGTCCACCATCAGTTTGCTCTTGGCCGTGACCTCCAGGAACGGGCAGCGCCACTCGCGGGCCAGCGCGCGGCCCCGCGCCGTCAGCACCTGGCGCTCGGCGTCCAGGTCGGCCTTGGTGCCCACCAGCACCAGCGGCACGGCCTTGGGCCCCCGCAGCCGGCCCATGCGCTCGCGCAGCGGCCGCACCGCCTCGAACGAGGCCTCGCTGCACACGCTGTAGAGCACCACGAAGCCGTCGCTGTTCCTGATGTACAGGTCCTTGAGGGTGACCAGGTGCTCGGCGCCCACCGTGTCCACGATCTCCAGCAGCGCGGGCGCCGCGTTCACCTCGATCACCTTGCTGAAGAGCTCCTCCACCGACGGCTCGCACTGCTCGGGGAAGCGGCCGCACGCGAACTGCGTGGCCAGCGCCGTCTTGCCCACGGCCACGCTGCCCAGCAGCACCACCCGGTAGCCCTTGGCGGGTCGCGGGCCCGGGCCCGCCATGGCCGGACGCGGCGGGGAATGGCGCGCGGCGAGGCGGGGACCCGACTGCGGGCCGGGAGGGGCAGGGGAGGGGCGGGGCGGGCGGCGGAGGGGCCCGGGGGGCGGGCGCGCGGCCTCTGGCGCGGGGCGGGGGTGGGCGTCCTCGCCGCGCCGGGGCCTGTCCCCGGCCGGCCCGAATCCGCCCCCGGCGGCGGCGGCGCAGAGTCCACGCGCCCGGCCACCGAGACAAGGCCCGAGAGTCTCGGCCTCGCGTCCCCCCGCCCCTCGCCTCCCGCGCTCGCCCCCCGGCCCGCGTCCGGGCGCCCGCCTGCCCCGCCGAGCTGCAGGGCCCCGCAACCTGGGTCCCATACCCCGCCTGACGGCCAAGCGGGGCCTCTCCGTCGGCCCCTGGCCCTGCTCCCCCTTGCAAGGGGAGCCCCTTCTGTCTGCGGACCAGAAGGTAACCTGATCCCTTCCAGGCCAACCGGAGAAATGCAGGAATTTCTCCACCATTTCAGATCCAGCCTCCTGGCGGGAAGCCAGCCTGGCCTTGCTCAAGGTCGAGCCTGGCCGGGCTGCGTGGCTGGGGCCCCTCCAGGGAGGGGGACCCCCAGGCTGCAGGACACGTCAAAGGGGAGCCTGCCAGGGAGCTGCGGGGCGAGGAGCCTGAGTATCCTCCAGCCTGGAGTAGTTCACACGCCTGCCCCCCAGCCCCCTCCTCTCGCTAGCACAGCCAGGGATCTTCATAAAATGCAGGTCACAGGTCACGCATCGCTCCCCTGCTTAGACCCTCCGGTTCCCGTTGTGCCCTCCCGATAAAGTCAAGGCTATACCCCACGGCCTAGGGGTAGAGTGGCCACATAACTCACGCCACACCTGGTCACTTCTGGAAAGGAAAGAGTGGCCCGTTCACCCAACAGCCGCGCAAACCCGGAAAGCCCGGGGCGAAGCCAGCTTTGGGGTGACCCTGCTGATAGAAACGCCCTCCAGGCTCTGGCCTCCCCGCCTGCACCCTCCCTCGGGCGTCAACTTTCCCACCACACGACCTTCCCGGATCCCCCAAACTCAGAGGGGAAGGGCCAGGTGGTGGGACTACAGGGGCTGGGGTTGTCTTTGGAGTAAACTCCGGCACCTCTGCCACGTGCTGAAGCAGACGCCTTGCAGCTTCGGGGCCCTCCGCGCCTGGGCTGAGAGCGGAGAGCCGGCCCTAGTCTGTGTAGGAGTACCGCTGCACCGCCCTCCTTCCCGCAACCCCGGGACAGGGCCCCAGGATGACCGAGCTTGACTCTCCTGCCTCCCCGGCACAGGCTCAGAGACGGAGTTTAACTGAGAACAGAATACACCTTGCACTTTGCTGCTTGTGGTCAGTCACAGAATGTACTATTTATTCCATAAACAGTGCGTAGAACACCCTAAATATGTAATACTGATTATTCATTCGGTGAACATAGCAAACATCAGTCAATGGAAAGAAACGCAACTCTGTAAAATAATTCTTAACGGTTTATTCTGAGCCAAATATGTGCAACCATGGCCTGGAGAGCCACGCCCAAGAACCCTGGAGTACGAGGTCTCACCGTGGCTGGGTCAGAGTTTGGTTTTATGCATTTTAGGGAGACGGGAACTACACGTGAAATCACAAATCAATACATGGAAGGCATACTTTGATTTGGCCCGAAAAGTCAGGACATCACAAAGCAGGGGGTTACAGGTTATAGGTGCATTTAAAGACTCTTTGATTTGTAAATGGTTAAAGAAATGAAGCTTTGTCTAAGCGTTTGGAATGTTTTAAGTTAAGGAAGTCTGTTAATCAGAGACAAGCCATGGGACATACACCCAGACTCAAGCGATCTGTTCAGTTAATGGATGACCTGCAGGTGTGCTTTACCTTGGTCTTACATGGCCTTAGGCTTGTTAGTGATTTTGTGTTTTGTGATGATTTTTGTAATAAAATAACTCCAAAAGGGATAAGGCATAGCTAGGCATGTCTGACCTCCCTTCTCCTTGTGGCCAGCAACTCAGCTTTGAGGGTTTATTTTGGGGCATTCCCTTGGCCAAGAGGGAGTCCATTCAGTTGGCTGGAGGGACTTTAGATTTTATTTTAGTTTACGAACTTGATTTCTAAAAAGAGAAAGTTTATAAGACTTAGACTGCAAGGTAACAAAACTAGAAATCAATTTTAAAAATGGGTAACTGTAAATATTCTCTGGAGAAATGCAAATTCAATCCAGGTTTCAACAACTTCCCACAGCTAACTCTTGAAGGAATACACACAGTTGCCCAAAATGTCGCAAAACACACACGGGAAAAATCACCATGAGTAAGAACCTTTAGAAACCCCAGACGATAAATTACAACCAGAAAACCAAACTGCAGTCAATATTGGCATTATCGGGCATATAAAATATTAATTGTGTTTTATATGTTTAAAGAAATAAAACAGAAGCTTAAAAATGTGATCAATGGCTGGGCGCGGTGGCTCACGCCTGTAATCCTAGCACTCTGGGAGGCCCAGACAGGCAGATCATTTGAGCTCAGGAGTTCGAGACCAGCCTGAGCAAGAGCGAGACCCCATCTCTACTAAAAATACAGAAAGAAATTAGCTGGACAACTAAAAATATATAGAAAAAATTAGCCGGGTGTGGTGGTGCACGCATGTAGTCCCAGCTACTGAGGAGGCTGAGGCAGGAGGATCGCTTGAGCCCAGGAGTTTGAGGCTGCTGTGAGCTAGGCTGACACCACAGCATTCTGGCCTGGGCAACAGAGTGAGACTCTGTCTCAAAAAAAAAAAAAAATGTGATCAAGGAACAGTAGACTATAAATTCTGGACAGTAATTTGAAAGAGATTCTAGGCCAGGCGCGGTGGCTCACGCCTGTAATCCTAGCACTCTGGGAGGCTGAGGTGGGTGGATCGTTCAAGGTCGGGAGTTCAAGACCAGCCTGAGCAAGAGCGAGACCCTGTCTCTACTAAAAAATAGAAAGAAATGATCTGGACAACTAAAAATATGTATATATATAAAAATTAGCCGGGCATGGTGGCGCATGCCTGTTGTCCCAGCTACTTGGGAGGCTGAGGCAGAAGGATCGCTTGAGTCTAGGAGTCTGAGGTTGCTGTGAGCTAGGTTGATGCCACGGCACTCTAGCCCAGACAACAAAGCAAGACTCTGTCTCAAAAAAAAAAAAAACAAAAACAAAAAAGAAAGAAAGAGATTCTGCCCCCAAAAAACTTCCAGAAATAGGAAGTATAATTACTATTTTAATTAATATAAAACACCCATTGATAGGTGTGACATCATATTGTGACATAATAAGAAATATGTATTTGGGGCTTAAACCACAAAGGGGTCCTTGCCCAGGAAAGGTCTCGGAGCTGGGGTTTCGGGGGGCACAGAGTACTGAGCCTGCTCACCGTGAAAACTGCCCTGAGCACCTTTCTCCAAGAGACCAACATTCCCAACAGTCCCCATCACCATCAGACGATGTGTATGCCTAGGGACACACCTGCCACACCCCCAATTCCCCCTGTACCAGCCTCTTTTCCAAGCTTCCCTCCTCCCGGGCCTGCAGAGTAGCAGCCGCAGAGTGAGGGTGTGGCCTGTTCTGCCCTGCTGCAAACCTCAGCCCCTCTGGGCCGCATCTCCCCTTCCCCTGCCTCCCCCAAGCTCCAGGTGGCCTGAATCCCGCCCTCCTCCCCCAGGGCCTGTAGCTCCCATCACCTCCACCAGCCACTATCCCTGTGGCCCCCAGGCACAACATGGGGACACCCAGTAGAGAGCCCTGTGGCTGATGGGTAGAGCCAGGGGCAGAGACTGTGGGGACACAGAGGAGGGCTAGGGGAGGGAGCCAGGAGGGGGATTTCCTGAAGGCCTGGCTGGAGGTTTTATGAAAGAATTGCAGGGCCAGTAGACTCTCTGGGCCACTAGGGTCCTTCAGGAACTCCTCTTCAGGTGAGGTTTTGCTTCTCTTCTTATCAATAATACATATCTATGATGTGCATAAACATGCAGTCGGGCCTCCGTGTCCTTGGGTCCTGCATTTACGGATTCAACCGACTGAGGTTGCAAAATATTTGAAGAAAGAAAATTGTACTGAACATGTACTTTTTTCTTGTCATTATTCCCTAAACAATGCAGAGTAACAACTATTTGCATAGCATTTACATCTTATTGTGTGTCATAAGTATCTAGAGATGACTGAAAGTATATGGGAGGAGGGCCTCGGTCATCTACAAATACTACCCCATTTTATATAGGGGACTTTGAAATTAAGTTTGGCCTAAAGCTGCCTCCACAAACATTTTATTAATCAGTTCGGCCTAAGGGTTTCCCCATTCACACTGGACTGGAAGCCAGCTTGCTGTATGAACGGGCCGCAGCCTCCTCTTGCAGCACGCGGCCAACCGCGCCGAGCAGGTCAGCCGAGGCAGAGGCCGGCTGTAGCCACGCCAGCTGCCGTGCCCCGGCCGCGTCTGCCCATCAGTGTTACCCCACCACGTGGCAGCCCGGGGTCCTTCCCAACCCGGTTCTGGAGGCTGCCTGACTCCAGACTCCTTCTTTGGCCACTTGAACTCTGTTAAATTTAATTTGTCTAAAGTTTTTATTTTAACAGACTTGAGCATCTGTGGATTTTGGTATTCGAGGGAGGTCCTGGAAGCAGTCCCCCACGGATACTGAGGGACAGCTGTATAAATATTTTGTTTAAGAGCCGGAGATCCTAACTACCTACCTAACAGATAGTTAGGATCTCCAATAAAAAATACATATATTTTGTTTAAAAAGAAATATACATTTGGTCTTTGTCTTGGTTCCTGACAGGAGAGCATCTAGAAGCCTTGGAACTCCCAAGTGACCGGGCGTGAGAGGAGCGTCTTCTGATGTTTCTAACAAGCCTTTTCGGCCGGAGCTGAGTTCGAGGATGGGCTGAGCTGGGAGTTGAGCTGCTCCCTAGTGGTGATCTACACGGCTTATGTAACGGAAGCTCCATAAAAACCCTAAGTGAAGGGTCTCGAGGGCTTCCCGCTGGTGAGCGCATCCATGTGTGGCACATCCCGCCCCATGGGGACAGAGCTCCTGCCGTAGGGACCCTGCCAGGCCTCCCTTATGTTCTCCTTCATGTCACCGTTCGTTTACATGAAACCAGTGAATGCAAGTAACATGTATGCCTGAGTTCTGTGAGCCTTCATAGCAAATTACCGAACGAGGAGGGGTCGTGGGAACCCTTGACTCACAGCCGGTGGGTCAGGAGTCCGGGAGGCCAGGACTGAGATTGGCTTCTGAACTGGGGCAGCCTCAGGGAGCTGCGCCCTTACCCTGTGGGGTCTGCAATGACTCTGGGTTGTTAGTGAATTGTAGGACACCCGGCTGGGGCAGAGAGTTGGAGGACTGGTTGGTGGGGGACACCACCCTCCGCATCTGGTGTCAGAGCTGTTGTAACAGTTTTTCTTTGGTAGGTTAAACAGTACATTAAATGTGGCTGAAGGGAGAAGTAACCCATCATTTGGAGTTGTGAATAATCCCGGGCCTGGTTTGCATCGTAAACTACCCTGTTCCTGCAGGAGATCAGTGGCTCTTCACATTGTCGCGAGGTTTTTGGACTTTCAAAGAGTGTCTTCAATTGACAGTTGGCTAATTTGAGCCCGTTACTATTTTTTTTTTTTTTTTTGAGGCTTTTAAAGCCATCAGTGAAAGTCAGTCACCCCACAGTCTCTTATCGGTGTTGCTCCAATGCCATTATATTAATAGTAACACCCTGTCATACAGACCCGGCTTCACCTGCCACCGGCACCGTATGCTAATCCACCGCTGGGGAGCCACTGTCACCGTGCTACAAGCCAAGGGTCATCACCAATAAGGTCCTCACGGTGTGGTCTGAAGGGTGTGTGATCTCTCCTACCCTGATGTTCTGCTTTCTAGGGCCACTTCTGATACTCTCGTAATTCAGGTTCCCTCCAAAAGCAGCTCTGTGACATGGGACATACGCTTGCAGTTTATGTTTGCAGTGGTCTCAGGGATCAGGAACGGGGACCCTGAAAGAGTGAGTCAGGGAGGGGGAAAGCCAGGCTGGAGTGCGCTCCTGAGTCGGCCGTGCTGCTGGAGCGCTCTGAGGAACAGTGACGCATGCGCCTCTGAATTGTCCACCAGACACACAGAAAAGGTGAGCGTTTACCTGCCGGCATCCCTCCCTCAGTGCTCAAGGGCTACCTGCAGGTGTGCGCAGTGCCAGCTTGGTTGAGACAGCTCCAGAAGCAGCCCAAGCACAGCAGCAGAGCCCAGGGCAGAAAGCAAGGGGCGTGCGGTGTGCGTGGGGCGCGGGCAGCCAGGCTGTTCCTGCACCACCAGCTGCTTGCTGTAGCTGTGACCGGAGCAGAGAGGTGGGCCTGGGGTATGAGATTAGGGCATGAGAGATGGATGGCTCTGTTCTTATGGTGTGAAAACACCTCATTATGTTTTGGGGTGTGGACGCACATTATCTGCAGACAATGATGGGTATGTTGCTTATTTCCTTTTCTTACCTTATTGCTTTAGCTAGACTCTCCAAAAATAACAATCTGAACCAAAGAGGTAATAGCAGGCATCTCTCTTCATTTCTAACAGAAATGCCTATACACTGCACCATCAATGTAACGTACACTCTCGTTCTTCAACTGGTATTCTTTATCGCAGTGGGGAAGTTTTAGTCTATTTACATCTTACAGTTTTTTTTAGGAATGTCTGCTGTTTTTTTGGTCTCTAATAAATTCATAAGGTTTTCTCCTTTAAGTCTGTTAATTTTATGATTCGTAGTTGATGGGTTTCCTACTGATGAATCATACTGTGCTTCACACCTCTTCTCTTCCCATGCTTCTCCTTACTACCTTCTAGACACTATGACCTTCTGACTCTTCCTTTAGCGTGCTCAGCTGTGTTCTGTCTCAGAGCCTTCACGTTTGCTGTTCCCTCCTCCTGGAAAGCTGTTCCCTTAGATGTTTGCATGACTCGCTCCCTCATTTTTCTCAGGTCTCTTGCTCAAATGTCACTTACTTAAAGGGAGCTTCCCTTACTGACTGTCATAGGTGGAATTGCATATCCCCCAAAATTCATATCTTGAAGTCCCAGCCCTCAGTACTTAAGAATGAGACCTTATTTGGAAATAGGGTCACTGCAGATGTAATTAGTTAAGATGAGGTCATACTGGAATAGGTGGGCCCCTCGTCCAATATAACTAGTGTCCTAAAAGGGGCAATTTGGGCAGAGGCATGCACACCGGGAGGACGCCATGTGAAGATGGAGGTGCAGGTCGCAGTGATGTTCCTACAAGCCAATGAGGAGCAAAGACTGCTGCCAACTCACCAGAAGCTGAGGGAGAGGCCTGGAACAGCTTCTCCGCACAGCTCCCAGACTGCACCAAGTCTGCCAACACCCGAATTGCAGACTTTGTCCTCCAGAACTGGGAGAATCAATTTCTGTCCAAGTCACCAAGGCTGTGGCTCTTTGTCAGTGGCTGCCCCAGGAAGCGAAGACATCAACCTATAAAAGATGCTACCACAAACTGCCCTGAGCTGCTCTTCTCTTGTCCGCAGCACTTCTCATGACCCGAAATGACATCGATTTGTTTGTTTCCCTCGTTGCTGTGTCACTGCCATGAGAGCCGACACTGCATGTTGCTCTCTGTGTCTCTGCAGGGCTTGGAACAGCGCCTACCACATTTTGGGGACTCCGCAACTGTGGTTCTAAGCAAACGCTTGGTTTGAAAATGTGAATTTCCAATACAATTGAACAATTAGGGAATAATTTGAGCACAATGTGAATTTTGTGGTTGCTTCTCTGTTACTTTGTTTCGGAAAAACTCTAGGTGAACACAGAGACCACCAGCTGCACGGAGGCACAGGTCTCCTCAAACATCTGCCCCCCACCACAGTGCACCACTAGGTTGTGGCCACGCCCACGCACTTGGGGTTCCCACTGTCCCAGGGATTCCCGATAACCCACCTCCCACTGCTTTGTGGTATTTTTGCACGCTTTCTGCACACCCTTCCGATCAACGTCTACTTCCGCAAGCACGGCCCTTTATAAAGTGCCATGTTCAATGTAGTATTTATGCATTTCTTAACAATTTAACATGTAAGACTGCTCTGCCCTTTTTATTAGGTTTGTATCTTTGTTTGTTTTTGTCTTTTCTTTTTTGAGACAGTGTCTTGCTCTGTCACTCAGGCTCGAGTTCAGTAGCACAATCATAGCTCATTGCAGCCTTGAACTGTTTGGCTCAAGCGATCCTCCTGCCTCAGCCTCCAGAGTAGCTGGGACAACAGATGTGCCACCATTCCTGGCCCTGTCTTATTTTAAAATGGGTCACTGATGAAGTATTTTGAGCAACCTGCCACTAATCCCATTTCCCCCCAAATCCTGTGGTTTCCATCGTGCAATTTTGCAGAGGATAGTGAATTTTAGGAATGCGTATGTTGCACCATAGCCAACCTGATGTACTTGTTGGGTGTTTGAACCAATGCTCGCCTTTTTGAATTAAGCCCTAATTTATCCTTTAAATAGCCTGATGAAATTTGCTAATTGCTTGTTGAGGCTGTCTGCATCTGAAAGGCTGTAGCATAACATGGGACACCGTGTGGTTAACACGGGGGTAAGGAGCCCAGTGAAAACACCCTCATTACTGTTGCCCAGCCCCAAAGGGGACTCGAGAACATATGCACAGAAGTATGGCCTTTGTCACAGATGACGCCTGGGCTGGAGCAGATAGCCTTGGCAGAATGCACCAGGCATCTTCCTACTCCCAAATCCCACATTTGGACTGGCCTGCCCAGCGTTAGGTGGCCCCAGTGGGAGCTGCCCCTTGACGTCATGGCGGGGAGCTGCAGGTCAGAACAACAGCTTTCTGCAGGCAGCAAGTGCTACACCACATTCCAGGGTCCCCTGCCCCCAACCTCCTGGCCTAGTCTCATGACACAGGCCTTGTTGCCCTAGGGAGCCTTTGACTCCTCTCTGAGTCTTTGGCCCTGGGCCAGGGAGCCTCTCTGCCCTGCAGGTCTCTTCCCAGCTGGGAGGAACTGTGACCTCAGTACCTCCAGGCACAAGGGAGCAGCATTCCTGGGACATAAGCGGCTGCCACTGGCTCTGTGAACCACTGGAAATATGGCAAACATGCGGAGGAGGAGTCAGTGCGCAGATCTGCAATGCAGAGACGAAACCATTGCAGACCAGGAGGTTGTTCCCTTTCTGGCAATAAAGTAGTCTAGATAACGTCAAGCTTCTGAGACTAGAAATTCAGAATAAAATATTACAAAATCCTCTATTGCATAGCTGTAATTGTGGAAAAAAAGGAAATTCCCCCGAAACAAAGTTGCTGAAAACCCAAGTGATGGCTGACAGGGACGGGAGCTTCCCAGGAGGAACTTGCTACGCTCAGTCACCCTGAGCTTTGGTGGTGAAGGGGACCAGAGGGAGGGCCCTGGCCTGTAGAAAGTTCTGAGTTAGAACCAGGACTCCCAAACAAGGTGCGTAACCTAGCGGGCCACATGTTCAGTGAAAGAGTGAATTTGAAAATGTTCCCACTGTCAGCAAAGGAGATGCAAAATAATTTTCCTATCCGGGGCCCTCACTAAGACAATAAGAGAGTCTCCCCTAAGGTTTGTGACAAGAGCTGTGTCCTCTTGTGGGTTTGGCTTTTAAATGAACACCATTTCTCAGGCCCTGAACACAGCAGGCTGAGGACTAACCCTGGCGCCAGCGGGCGGCTGCTCACCCCCAGCAGGAGTGCAGCGGCTCCCCCAGGAAGGGCGCGGGTCCCGTAGGCTGTGAGCCAGCCAAGCATGCTCGGTCCAGGCACCAGGAAGACCGGATTAAAGACACAAGATAAACATAATTCAAACAAAATATAGATTAGAGATATGAGAAACAAATGAGTTATTAAATAAAAATAATGACTTTTAATAATACAGTATTACTAAATAAAAATACCGCTAATGACCAAGGTCAAAGGCCACAGGAACTGACATGGATTTCAGTCTGTCTTCCTGGGGTTGCAGCCCAAACTTTTGGGGTTGCAGGCAGCTCCAGGACTTCCTGTCTTCATTGTCTGCCCTGTGGACCTTCCAACGTCAGACCTCAAGGTCCTCCCAAGTGCCCTTAGAGCCATCTTGCTTCAGTGCTACCTGGAGGATAAGACCCGGAAAAGGCAGTCGCCAGGCCTGACCGAGCTGCTGGACGAGGCTGAGCCTTCCACTTCCTTCCTGATGCCCCTCGCTCTTTCCCGCTGCGGTCGCTGCCTCGGGACTTGGGTGTTTCTTGGCAGGTCAGGTGGAGACACTGTCATTACCGTCCTTTGATACCATGTATGTTGTGTATGTATATGTATCTGTCCTAAGAGGGTCAAATATCCCATTTCTCACTCTAAGTCTGTTCCTTACTGGAATCTGGCTGAGAAAGACTGAGTCCTACCTAGGACCTGCGGTGACGCGCACGAGGGAAGCTTCATCAGTTCCACACCAAATGGCAGCTTGTCCTTTGTTGGTCCCCTGGAGGTGTTTTCACCTAGGAGCACTGGGCCCTGGGGTGGTGCCAGGTGGGCCTTCCTTTTGAAAGTTGGGGGAGGGAAGTGCCAGGTGAGAGGACAGGGCAGCCTATGGGACCCCTGGTGCCTGGGGCTTTCTCAGGGGTTGGGTTTTAGGAAAGATCCACCTGGGAGCTGAGAGGACTGAAACTGCTTCCCTTAAAGCTGCCAGTGCCCGCGAGCCGGGAAAGTTCTGGTATACCCCAGAGTGCGGACTTCACGTGAAGACACGCGAAGGGCGGCGGGAGGAGGATAGGGCTGGAAACCAGGCTCCCGGTGGAAGAGCCTGCAGTGATTGCTAAGGTTCCTTCCTTTATCCAATCAATCAATCAGTCAGTCAATCAACCAACAGTAATTAAGTGCCTATCCAGTGCGGACACTGGCGAAGCCGGAGGCCAGGGTGTCCGCAGGAGCCCTTGCCCCATCCTGAACCGTTCTGGGGTGTCCCAGGCTGGAGGAGCCCAGGGGCCCAGCAGACAAAAGCCCGGGCTCTGGATCTTCCGGCCCCAGCCGCCCCGGAGTCCGACCGCAGTGGAGCCCGAAGCGGGGCTGGGGAGGGCGGCAGAGGACAGGGGTCGCCTGAGACACCGCCCTCCCCTGGGCAGACCCTCCGCAGTCGCCTCTGCTGCACCCTCTTCCCGACCCAGCGGGCGCGCCTCCCTTCTGCCGCCCGGAGCATCTTCCCTAACAGCCCGTCCCTCCCGCCCCCGGTCCGCGCACGGTGGTCCGGGCCTGCGACAAAGTCCAGGGGTGGGGACCCCGGTAAGGAACCACGGGGCGCCAGGAGCCCCTGGGACCCGGGCGCAGGGAGGGGCGCGGTCAGGGGCGGGGACCGGGTCCCCCACCCGTGCGACGGACCTCCCCTCCCGGACGCGTCGCCGCGGCCCGCCCCGCGCGTTTCCTTCTCCGCCCTCCGGAAGGGAGGCGGCCCCGCCACGTCCCGCGCGTCTGCGCCAGGTCCCCGCCCGAGTCCCGCCCAGGTCGAGGCGCGGTGCGACCAGCCCGGAGTCCAGGCTCGTCCTCCGTGCGCCCGCCCTCGGCCTTGGGGTGCTCTGCGCCGGGCGCCTCGCTCGGGGCCACGGGGCGTGGGAGCGCGTCCGGCGGTGGGGCGGCCTCGGCGGGGCCGCGGGGGCCAAGAGGCGGACCGGCCGCCAACCCGGGAGTTCCAGGGGGGCAGAAGGCGCGGGGTGCGCGGGGGACTTGGCGGAAACTCGTGGGGAGGCGGCGGGCCAGGTGTGCGCTCAGCTCGGGCGCGAGGCGGAAGCTGAAGCACGTCCTGTGCCACCACCGCTGGAGCACCCCGGGGCGGGAGCCTCGTCGTCACTAGGGTGGGGGACGCGACCCAGGCCTCGGCTTTGGCCTCCAAGTCCCGCGGGCAGAGGCCAGGGTCGCTGAGCCGCGTTCGCGCGAGTATGCGTTAATCTGGGCCTTGGTGGCTTTCCAGGTGCTTATCAATGGCCAAATGCAAAAGGTCAATTTTAACAGCCGGTCCCCCAGCTTTGTTGGCTTTAGTTGGCCGGCAGAAGTTGTATCTATTTCAGGGGTGCGACTTGGTGCGATGTGTGCATTCGTTGTGAAGCGGTTACGCAGCCGCCCTGACCAACACACCCACCACCTCAGCTGAAAAATTTATTTTCTTCATCAGTGTCCGTCGTGTTTTTTCCTTAAGCTCAGCGTCACCACCCAGACAGTGTCCTTAAGAAAGATGTGGTAGACAACAGGTTGCAGCTCAGAAGGGACGTCCGAGTATGTCCCTGACCTTCACTGGGCGCTGCACGTGGCCTCGGAGTTTTGACAGCTGTCGGTGCTGCAGGACCGCAGGGAAGACACCTGCTCCTTGGAAGCCGAATATTACTGTTTTCTTCACACCTGGTTGTGATGTGCTTGGGTTATTACGTTTTGAGAATTCCAACTGAGGTTTGGGATTAGATTGCAGAGCATTTAGTGAGTTCCTTGAGATTGTCCACAGTATTCAATCTTGGTCACAGTACAAATTTCCACACAGACACTTTCCTTATGGTGCATTTTTACCAACACATATGACCCTCGCGTCGGAGAGGGTGTGCTGGATGGCGTCGGTGCCCAACCTTTTTGGCACAGGGAGGGGCTTCCTGGAAGACAGTTTCTCCGGGACTGGGGGTTGGGGTGGGAGGAGTGGGGCGGCGATGCCGGCGACTGGAGCTGCTGTCAACGCAGATGGAGCTTTGCTCACTCACCCCTGCTCTGTGCAGACCCCCACCCCCACCCCCACCCCCAAGTTTCATGGAAGGCGGTTTTTCTAAACTTTTCTTTCTGGAAATTATTTTGCAGCAACTTTCCTACATGTCTTGCAGTGTCGTCTTTGCTGCTCACTGATTCCCCGTCCAGCATTTTCCTAGCAGAGGAACCGGTTTGTGCCAGTTTCTGCCGCAGCCCTTCAGTGTTCGCTTTCTCGTCGCTTATGAGAACGTTCTATGCAGCTAACAGGTTCACCGTTGTTGCAGCATCCCGGGTGTCGAAACATCAGGAAAAACATTTAGGAGAACAGATCGACCTACCGTTTAATGACAGAAGAGAGAATTTTCTAGAAATATTTTGAAAATATTGAAAGCTTTACAGATTTTTTTTTTGGTTTATTTGTGTCTGCGTTATCTGCAGAAAGTTACTAATTAAAGTTCACAAACTAGGCGGGGCACGGTGGCTCACATCTGTAATCCTGGCACTCTGGGAGGCCAAGGCAGAGGATCGCTCAAGGTCAGGAATTCGAGACCAGCCTGAGCAAGAGCGAGACCCCATCTCTACTAAAAGTAGAAAGAAATTAGCTGGACAACTAAAAAAATATATATAGAAAAAATTAGCCGGGCATGGTGGCGCGTGCCTGTAGTCCCAGCTACTTGGGAGGCTGAGGCAGTAGGATCGCTGGAGCCCAGGAGTTTGAGGTTGCTGTGGGCTAGGCTGACATCACAGCACTCTAGCCAGGGCAACAGAGCCAGACTCTGTCTCAAAAAATAAATAAATAAATAAAGTACACAAACTAATCAGCATTTTTGATAGTTGTGGCCCAGATTCACTCATTTGAAAACGCCAAATATCATAAATGAGACAAGTCAAACATATGTTTTCCCTTCAATAGCTAAGTTACCTTGTCAAGAGAAAATGCAGTGGTGGTTATGAGGGGGGTGTGTGGGAATGACAGTTTCCACTGCGCTAAATGATGTGAGCACACAAGAACTTGTGTGTGACTGACACCCAGGAGATCAGGGTTCCCAGCACGAGGCCCTCTCTCCACCCGATGAGGTCCTGCCGAACCCACCCGGTCCGGGTGAGGCTGGGATCTGCCATCTGCAGCGGCCTCCCTGGGCAGGGTCACCTCCCACCCTGGAGAGAAACACCTCCTCACCTCTAGGGAAGAAGCAGCCCTTAGTTTCCTGGGCCGGCCTGTGGGCTCCAGTTACCTTCTGCTAGCCTCTGCCTCCCCTGGCGGCTGAGCGGAGGCACAAACCCCAGGCCTCTGTCAGAGGGAGCCTGGGCTGGCCAGGCCAGGTGGGGTGAGCGCTAGGAACCTCCCAGTGACCGGTGACCCTGATGGTGACTGCCCACCAGAGCCCTGCCCAGGCCAGAGATGGGGCAGGAAGGACCACACGCAGCACCTGAAACTGGCTCACTCCCCTGGGCCACCAGCCGAGGGAGGGAACTGGCTCTCCCCAGGGGTGGGTTATAGTCACCAAATGTTTACCTATTTCACGTGCTAACTGGGTAACTGAAAAATACCAGCCTATTGAGATGCAAGACAGTATCACATTGTTTCTCTGGCTGTGGAGTCCTCACCCAGGTGCAGCCCCTGGAATGGGATGTGAGTTGGAGAAGGGGCCAGCCTCGGCCACGTCCTGAGAGTTAGGCAACAGCTGCTGGGCTGATGGTGGTATCTTGTCACATATGTTCTGGCTATTGTCCCTTTATAGATGCAGCTTCTCAGTGTCACCATAGTTATGGTGTCTCAAGAGCCACAGTCATGTGTTTGAAACTGCCTGCCCCAGAGCGTGGCCAGCAGAGGCTCCGGGGGACTGTGGTTCCCTGGGACCTGCCCTCAGGAGCCTTGGCCACCTCCTTGCCTTCTGGGAGAAAAAGTCAGCTCCAGCTCCTCTACCGCTTTCCTCCTGAGACATGAACGAGCCGTTTCCCCTTGGCAGCCCTTGCAGAGAGCGGGGAGTGGGGTGTAGACACCGAGTAGTAGCAGTGACCACGCTCGTCACTACCGAGGGGACGTTGCTTCTGGACACTCGATGGGCAGTGTTAGAAAATAGTTGCAGTATATGCAATGTTATTAGGTTATAACGCCATTCGTAATTCAAATCTAACGTTTCAAACTTTTATTCTATTACCTTATGTGCTGACTTCAATTCCTGATATCTTCATTCATTTCATCTTATAATATGCTTCAGTTTCAAAGTGGTATAAAGATTATTCACCGTATTCTCTTCAAAAACCTTTATGATCTCTTTGCAGATGAAACCAGCCCAACAGGCAGCAGCTGCTCTGGAACACAAGCGCCCTCAGTTACCATTCGGCAGCTGCAACTGCTCTGGTCTTCATCGGCGCAGCCAAAGCCGAAGCCGCCCATGCTCGGCCAGCATTCCTGCCCTTCACGCCGGCCCTGTCCTCCCCTGGCAAGTAAAATGCACACCTTGCTTCAAAACCTACCTTAATCTTTGAGTCAAGAATTCTCAGTCCACAGTAGGGGTGCCCTCACAGTTTCTAATTAATTTTTGGCCTTCTTAGCAATTTAAAACTACTGTTTTTTGTTTTTTATCCCTAGTCTTTGAGCATTCCTGTGACTAATTACTTCTATTAGGCCCAATTCCTTAAGTGGAATTTCTGTGCTTTGCACACAGATTGGCACGGTGTCCCCTGAGAGGGGCATCCTATTATCCCCCCATCTGTAGGTTGGCAGCTGACCCGTCCCAGGAACCAGAGCTGTCATAGCTTTGTCCTGCACAGAGATGAAGTCCCACAGCTGTTTCTGTTTCTTCCTTTACTCACCGTCAGGTCACGAGCAGAGACTATTAAAGTGCCTTCCTTACAGGGAGGATTGCTAAGTGAGAGCTGCTGGGGAGGCCAGGCGGCAGGAGAGCCTGTTGCTCAGTGATTTAGGTGGAGGAAGCTGCCCCCTCTGCGGGAAGGCAGGGCAGGTGGGATCTCCTAGGAAGAGGAGAAGCCCGGGTCGGGTCAGAGGTCTCTTTGCTGTTTGTTTCCCTGGCAGCCTCAAGCACTTAGCAATTCTTGCTGCAAAATTCTCACTGGCCCTCACTGAGCTGCAGGAAGTCAGGGCCCAGGGCGACTGGGGCGGGGTGAGCCTAGGGTCCCTGGTGGCATCCCGGGGTAATTTCTATGCGGAGCCGCTCCTAACAATGGTAAAGTTTTACACTTACGCATAACACACATGCAGAAATATATACGAATCATGAACGTGCAGCTAGAGACGTTTCCAGAAAGTGAGCCCACCCACGGAACCAACCACCCGAAGCCCGCCTCCCACCCTGTCTCATCTTCCCCTCGGCAAGGGCAACCACTCTCCTTGACTTCCGCTAACACCACGAATCCGCTTTTCCTGTTCTTTACCTTTAATATGTCCAGCTGCTTAAGGGGAAAAAACCAAACTCTAAAATAATTTAAAGGTCTATTTTGAGCCAAATGGTGTGACTGGTCCAGAGCACACGGCTTGAGAGGTCCTGAGAAAATGTGCGGCTGGGTCACGGTTTGCCTTGATCCATCCATGGAGACAGGAATGACAGGTAAGGTCATAATTCAATACGCGGAGGGCACACTTTGGCGCAAAAAGGCAGGACATCTGTGGGTGGGGGGAGAACATCTTAGGGGTTACAGGTGGGTTTAAAGACTTTGATTTGAAATTGGTTAAGGAAGTGAAGCTTTGTCTACAGGCTTGGAATGTTTTGACTTAAGACAAGGGTGTCTGTTAAATTGTAGAAAAGCCGCTGGACGTTTATCTGAACTCAAGTGATGTGCGAGGTCCGCTGACGGCCAGCAGGTGTGGCTCAGCGCTGCCCCGCGCGGCCTCAGCCCTTGAGGAGTTGGCGTCCCGCTGTTGCGAAGAGCGACTTGGCAAGGGGAGGGGTGTGACCAGGCCAGTCTGACCTCCTTCTCCTGGCCGGCAGCTCCGGTTTTTAAGGTTTAAGGTTTTTCTGGGGTCCCCTTGGCCAAGCGGGCACATTCAGCCTGTTGGTGGGGGCTTAAGAGTTTAGTTTACAACCTAAAGGAAGAAGCTGAGTCAAAATTAATATAAGCAGAAAGTTTTGGGGGCCCAGGTTGAGGACGGCAGCCCAGGAGACATAGATTCAAGCTGCCCTAAATATGTGCTTCAGTTAGGAGCAGTTACGCGTGGATTTTTAAGGGAAAAAGGGCATTTCTCATGTTGTTTGCCAAGAATTTACCTTGGTTCATTAAATGACCTCAGCTATTGGTTGGCCGTACGTTGTCCTTTGGGTCAGGAACATGAAGATGACGGGGGAGGGTCACACTGGACAACTCCTGGTAACACTGCAGGCAATTTACCAGCTGGTCTGGAAACTACCGGAAGGAAAGAAAAGCAAAATGCCTTCACGTGCCTGCTGGCTCGGCTGCGGGGCAGTGACCGAGGGCGCCTGCCGGTCTCTCCGGGCCCCGCGAATCTTGCAAACGCACCTTCCTCGGCCTGCTCCGAGCCACTCGCCTCTCGCATTTGACCGAGGGGCGCACCCACGTGCTCTCCGTGTCTGGCGCCTTCGCTCAGAGCCGCGCTGGCGGGATTCTGCCCAGCGGCTGGGGGCCGGGCCGTTGTCCCTTCGCCGCAGAGCGACTTCGTCCACGCCGCCGTGGGCGGGCCCCGCTGTCCCCATCACGGCCGCGGGGCTGTGCGGCTGCGAACGTCCGCGTCCGCGCGAGCACGGGCGCCGTTCCTGCTGCGCAAGCGGTGGGCTGCGGTGTGCGGGCAGGTTCAGCTCCAGGGGACGCCGCTAAACCCTTTTCCGGGGCTGGTACAAATGCGCCCTCGTGTATCCGCCTCTAGAACAAGTTTCGACAACTGAGTGTTTTTAATAATCCTCTCCCTCTCACACTTTAGATTCTCAGGCCAAAACCCCATAACTTGTAATTAACTACTTGACTTTTTGAGTTGTTTCCCAGAATGGCACAAAAGAGCTGAGATTTCGAAGAGCCCCCCGCGTAGGCTTCCTGATGCCGAGACCACCGTCCCCTCCAGGCCCCAGCGCACGCAGCCCCTCGTTAGAAAGCCTCGGCTCCCCTTGTGGGGAGACGGATTTGAGGCTGATTTCCCCACTCTCCCGCCTGACATCTGTATTGAAAAGTCCTTTCTTCCTTGGCTTTCCCCCTGGTCTCAGCAATTGGCCTGTGCAGAGAGCAACAGGACCGGCCGACCCCTTTCGGTCCCGGGACGCCCCACGGCAAAGTGCGGTGCCCCCGGGGTGCTGGACAACCGCCCGCCACTGGTTTGTTTCCATTTCGGCTGGTGGCGGGGATGTGATTCATCAAATTTTGCTTTCACTTGACTCTTCCTCGATGACTAAGGAGTTAAACACTTTTCCATATGCTTGTTGGCCATTCGGAGGTCCACTGTTCCGACATTCCCTTAAGTCATTAAGAAGCCAATTTTTCTGTTGGGTCTCTGCCTTGATATTATTGATTCGTAGGCATTAATTTAGAAACTTAAAAAGAACCCCATGTTGGGGTCTGGATATTAGGTTTCTGGATACGAATCTCTTCCTGATGGATACATTAGGATGCCTTCTAGAAGCCAGGCACAGTGGCGCACACCTGTAGTCCCAGCTACTCAGGGGACTGAGGCGGTAGGATCACTTAGGCCCAGGAGTTTGAGACCAGCCTGGGCAACATGATGACACCCAGTCTCGGAAGGACATGTGTATATCTCGTGCGATTCTACGGCTCCCTTTTCACTGTTTATCAGGATTAAATACGTTGGTAGGCGGCCATAGGCTTGGGCTGAGCTCCGGCACCAGGCCCTAGAGGCCAAAGCGAAGCACAGCTGCTCCTGCTGCAGTTCTGCACCCGGAGCAGAAGCCGAGTTGTTTATCCCCTTTCCAAGGAATTGGGAGAGAGGGATAGTGGCCAAATCCCCCCACAGGCCAGTTGCAGCCAGCATGGCGGAGAGCTTCCCTCTGCCGTGACCTTCACAAGGAAAGTGCCTGTGCGGCGATCCACCTGCCCCTGGTCTCTTTGCTGCTGTCTTCAGCCCTTTGCTGCCTCTGAAGCCAAACTCCTGTGCTCAGCCCCCAGAACACGCTATTTTCTGAGAACGAGGCGTTGCTGAGTCTAGAATTGCAAGTAAACGCCAATTAGATCTTTACATTTGTTGTAATTTTGTCTTTTGACATTAGTGACTTTGAAGAATGCAGATTTGCATTTTAATCCTACCTTTTAACTTACCTTTTCCCCCTGTGTGGGGAAGAAAAAAGGAACAGCCCCTGTCCCTGGAAGCCCGCTGCCGTACTAGTTCCAGAGTCATCTTCATTCTGCCGCCCTCCCTGGAGGTGAACACTGCTGCAATGCCCAATCAGAGAACCGCCTCAAAACTAGGAGGACCCCTGCTCCCCAGACCCTCCCATGCCCCCAGCTACAGCCCAGTGGCCCACAGGTCCTTTCTAACCCCCTGACTGCAGGCCTGGCGTCCCCGTGGTGTGTGGTCCCCCTCTCTGCTCAACTAGGGCCGGTCCTGGGGCCTCGGAGGGTGATGACAGTGGGGAGCTCCTGTGTTACATTTCATCAAAAAGTCCTAAGTGTTCCCTGTGGGGGTGTTTTAGGGAATCAAACCCACCTCAATTCTGGAGAGGACAGTGGCATCTGTTGGCAATGGCAGCTTCCACCCTAAGTCAGGCAGAGGATTCCCGGGCGTGGAGGCAGTTCCCAGGGTTCAAAGTCCCTGCATGACCCAGGGCTGCCTGCACCTCCGTCTGCAATGCCCACAGACTCCACTGGTCACCGTCCTCTGGTCGTAAACCTGCAGAGTCTCAGGAGTGCACTTAAAGCCACATCCCTCTGAGACTAACACAGCCCAGCTGGGATGGGGCCCAGTGACAGCCCATCTCCCCAGGGAGCTGGGAGCTCAGGTTTGAGTCCTGGTGAACTCACTGGGCAGAGAAGCCTTTAGCCATGACTGTCACTGGGGAAGGGACCCAGGCGTGCAGGCCAGGAGGTGGCCGTGTGCAGCCTGTGAGGGGCCCAACTCCTGGTCCCTGGGCTTCCCACCTGCCTGTCAGGATCACCACAGGCAGGGACAGGAGTGTGGGACACCAGGGTCCCCATCCTGTTGTTCTGATTTGGTGGGGCCGGGGCTGGGTGCAGGATCTGGGCCTGAGAGGAGCTCCCTGGGGATTCCGATGCCCAGCCCAGCGCTGGGTCCCCTGCTCCTGTCACCTGGGGGCTTGTCAGTGACCAGGAGTGAATGCTAATGTAGACCGAATCTTGCTCTAAACAGTCATTCCGGCTCCCCAAACTCCTGGCAGCCAAGCAGAAGGAACAGATCCTGACCCGATGTAGAGTGTGGCTTTGTAACTGTTCCCGACATGCACACGCCTCACGATGTGTGCCAGAGGTGGAATTCGGTGGCGGTGAATGGCCGCATTTCTCTTCTTGGTGTCTGTTCTTCTCAGAGCTCGAAAATTCTTAGAAATGGTAAAAACAAAACTGTTCACGATCTCATTTTCCTGTTGCATCAGAAGTCACCTGTGAGTCCTAACGGTCCAGAGTTGCACAGACTCAATTCAGATTTTAAAATACAGTCTCTCGGGCTATGTTTTAAAACAGGCGAGAGGACTTCTCATTCTGGTCAAGACGGAACAGTGATAAGATTTCCCTCTGATCCGAAACAACTAAATAACCTGAGAAAACTATATGTGACAGCAGCTTTCAAGACACTGGGCATCAGGCAACGAGACAGTGGGAAACAGGAGAGGTGAGCCCCGCGCTCGCCCGGCCCGCTGCCTGCGTCACTTCCGGGCCGTCCCGTGGGGGACACAGGACCCTGCAGCCTCCTGCGCAGAGCACAGGCAGCTGGGTGTTCAGGAAGCCAAGGCAGCTCGAGCCTGCAGGCAGAGGACTGTGGAGAGAGCTGCACAGAGAGTCCCGGAGGTCTGCAGAGGTCCCCGGTGCACTCGGCTGAGAACCGACCGGCGCAGGCGTGAGCGTGAAAGTGGCGGCGTCTGGTGCTCACCCACGGCTGGGAATGGCCGCCTGTTCCCATCGGCCAGAGTGAGACACTCGTCCTTCCCCTGGCCTCAGTAGGGGCCTCGGAAGGGTCTTCACCCAGGAGTGAGGAAATTAACCCCGGGCTCCACGCTGCGTGGGTCCCGTCTAACAAAGTTTGCATGCAAGACCGTTTCCACGCAACTTACCTACATTCCAGAACAAGGCTCGAGAATACTTAGGGAGCACAGACATATCCGGGAACAACAGGTAAAGCCCATTGCCTGGCATCTCATCAAAAGAACCAGGCTCGCACAGACTTAGAAAGCAGAACCCACCGTGGAGCGGGCAGCCAAGCAAGCTGAGCTGAGCCAGCAATGGCGCAGGTGGGAGACCGGTAGACAAGGACACTAAAGCCATTATTGTAACTGTGTTTCATATATTCAAGAAGCGAGAAGGCTGACTGAAGATATTAAGTCGAGACATGAGATACGAAAAAGACATAAACCGAACTTCCAGATATAAAACTTAGAATAGCTGAAACAACACAGGAACTGCAGTGATAACAGCCAATCAGACGCCACAGAAGAAAACAGCAGGACTCGGACACAGCAATAAGGACTAAGAGAGAAAAGAGAATTTAAAAAATATGAAAACATTGAAAACTATGTCTCACATCAGTGAGCTGTGAGACAACTTCCACCAGCCGTTTGTATATGTAATTGGAGAAAAGGATAAAAATATTTGTTGAATAATGGCTGAATTTCCCTAAATTTGATGAAAACTGTAAAGCCTGAAACCCAAGCAGCTCAGTGAACTGCAAGCACAAGAAATTGAAAAAAACTATACCAGATCACATCATAACCAAATCGCTCCAAACCAACGGTAAAGCAAAGACGTTAAAAGCTGCCGGGTGCAGCCACCACCTACCCTGCGGCCTCAGTGACAGGGGCTTTTTCCTGGTAGGGGGTCTCCAGCCTCACCTCGCAGCCCCATCCTGGGGGGCTGCCCTCCTCAGTCTGCCTGGGTGCTTCCAGCATCTCCACCTCGAGTACTGAAGGCCACCGTCACAGGCTCCCAGGAGCCACCCAGCAGCGGATTTCAGCTGTCCTTGCCAGGCCACTGGGCTGGAGCCACAGGTGAGCGGTCCTGCATCACACACTCTGACCTGCCCCACCTTGGCAAGCTCCTCCAGCCCAGGCAGTACTGTCAGCCAGGTGCCACCTCCCTCTGGTCAGGAAGCAATGTCCCCTAGAGCACAGGCTGCCTTTCCCTGCTGGGGCTGTGCTGGAAGCAGACCATCCTCGTTAGCTTGGAGGTAATGAGGCGTAGTGGGGAGAGACCCAGAGAGAGACAAGCCGTGTCTTGCAAGGCACCTGCTCAGGTGAAGCCTCCACAGGCTCTCTGGGCAGGGCTGGGGGAGGGGCTTTCTGGGCTTGTCCATCCACACACTGTATCCCGGTCTGAGTGTCCACGCTGGGCCTAAGTCCCATCAGATCCCTGACTTTGACGTAGGAGACCCGCCAGGCTGCGCACTCAGTCACGTCTTCAGCTCTGCCGCCCTTAGCATCAGACCCGAGCCTGCTCCCAGAACGGTCGGTTCCGAAGCTGCAGGGCTGAGAGTGTCCCAAAGCTCCCGCAGACGTCCTGGCCTTCAGGAATGACTTGAGCTGGTGCTTTTCTACCTGAATTTCTCCTCTCTCTTCCTCAAGGCTTCTGAAAAGTTCATAAGAGCCAGCCAGTTCGCGATTCCTATAGTTACCTCTCCCCACACTGTCGCCGTGTCGCAGTGGGGTCCTGCCCCTGGCTTCCCCTTCCACCTGCCCTGCATCCTAATGCACCGGGAGACTCCTGCTATCTGAGCTGGCAGCCAGGTGGCAGCCGTGGGCTCCTGGTCGTCCTCTGACCTGCACGTGATCCAGCTCCAAAATCTGTGCTGACGGTCTATGTTCCAGAACCGACCGTCATGGCTGAGTCCCCAAAACAGCCGAGGTGAAGGCTTGTGTGCAGGTGGTTTATGTATGAACGTGATTCCAGGGAGCAGGGCTGAGGGACAGGGGTGAATGGGGAGGGAGAGAAGCCGACCTGAGGGTGTGTTAGGGAGTCTGCCACTGCCACCCTCCGGTCCCTTCCCTCTCCCAGACAGTTCTGCAGTCTGTTTCACAAGGCTGCCCAGGAAGCCCAGGCCGGACCAAAAGCCCACTCCCCTGCAGTGGGCAGCCCGAAATTATGAGTCCTCAAGCCGGTCACTCTCCTTCCTTGTCTCTTCCCCTGACCCCTCCTCCGCCCTGAGGCCGCAGCCCTAAATCCATGGGCAGAGCCTTGTCTCAGGCTCTGCTTTCCAGGGAGCCACCTGATCCGTCCTGGCCTTGCTCTTGGCCGTGGCCTCAGGACCCAGAACTGCCCCCTGCCAAAGGCCAGTACATGCCCTGTGCCACCAGCCCGGCACACTCAGTGTCCTCATCTGCCTTAGCACTGCCAGCGCCACTCTCACTGGCACCGATGGCCTTGAAGGAGATGCGGTTGTCAAAGCAAGGCCTGCACCAGGCAGAGGTGCACAGGGAAGGAAGATGGCATTCGAGACCATTGCACTGGAGGAGAGGCCAGAACTGGGCGAGCTGGGGCGGTCACAGGCCATCTGTGTTTACTAATTGATTTTATCCAAAGGGAAAATAAACTGCATGACAAGAGGTAGCTTTGCAACTTGGAGCAAAGCAGCCACTGAAGGTCGGCTCCTGCCCTCCCCAGGGGACTGGGAGATAGGGCCTCTTCCTAGATGCTAGAGACAGATGGTCCTGCGTCAGAAAACTGGCAAAAGGCTTTCGAAAATATTTACATCTAAAGCTGGGTGCAGTGGCTCACCCCTGTGATCCTAACAGTCTTGGAGGCCGAGGCAGGAGGATCACTTGAGCCCAGGAGTTCAAGACCAGCCTGAGCAAGAGCCAGACCCCATTTCTACTAAAAATAGAAGGAATTAGCCAGGTGGTGGCACTCACACCTGTGGTCTTGGCTGGGGAGGCTGAGGCAGGAGGATCACTTGAGCTGTGCAGGTGGAGGTTCCAGTGAGCTATGACACTGCACTCTAGCTGGGTGACAGTGCGAGAGTGTCTCCAAAAAAAAAATTTACATCTCAAAGGGGCAGTGAAAGAATTTACCATTACAAGTTTTCTAAAGTAAGTGTTCTAAGAGAAAAGAGGTCATGGAAGAAGTCTGAAGTCTACGTTCAGGGAAACATACGGGTCCCCTGAGGGTGTGGGGACAGCCCCAGCAGCGCTGGCGCTCAGTGCGCAGTGACCCTCAGCTGCCACCTCTGGGCCACGGGCACCTTGAGGGCGGAACCGGCTCAGAGACAGGCTGCTGCCCGCTGGCGCCCCACATCCTGTCCACCCTTGGCCGGTCTGTGCCGGCCACACCTCGTCGGCGCTGGGGACACGTGGGGGGCAGGCGGGACGTGGCAGGGCCCTCCCTTCGGGCTGGCTGAGGAGGATGCGCCTCAGGCTACTGGGACAGGTCGGGGAGGAGGAGACGCGGCCAAGGTGTGTGTATTGGGGGTGACTCCGAGTCTCCATCCGGGGTCCCCACCCTCAGTTTGTCACAAGCCCCTGAGCCTCCACCCACCCTGTGACAAAACTCAGGGACACCAAACACAGTTCACCAACGTGACTCAGATGCAGCCTCCAGTTGATGCTCCCTCGGATCCGACACCAGGAGCCCTGGGTGGGGCTGACACGGTTTCAGTTAGACACCGTCGGCATCAGAAGCAGCATGCTCGCGTGTTGGGTTAAGCTCCGACGCTGGAGGAGGGTAGGAGGTGCGGGAAGGACATTCTGTCCCGAACACTGCCCCAGACTGCTGGCTCCGAGCTGGCCTGGCAGGCTGAGTGGTGAGCGCTGTCAGGAACGCTGGGGGCAGCTCCTGTTCCATCTAGGAGACCAAAAGAAACTGCCAGAATTGTAGAGCTTTATAGCCAAGGGGGAAGTAGATATTATGTGTATATATATGAATGTTCATAGCAGCTTTAGTTATAATTTTTCCCCAAACTGGAAACAACCAAGTGTCCCTAAATGATAGAATGAGTAAATAAATTGTGGTACAGTCATATCATATGAAACAATGAAAAAGTAAACTGTACATACCACGCAACAAAACGGATAAATCTCACAGGCGTGTTGTTAGGCGAAACATAGAACGCATGTGTGATTCTATTTATATCAGGTGCAAAAACAAGCAAAATTAATTTATGATAATAGAAGTCACAAGGACTGCCCTGGGGTGGAGCAGGAATTGCCCAGGAGGGGACACGAGGGAAGACCAGGGTCAGGACATCTTGACCTGGTTCTGTAAGTTATACAGCTATAAAAATGGATCCATCAAGTTGCTGTAAAAACCAATCAATTTGCACGCTCACGATTTGTGCCCTTTGCACATAAGTTATATCACAACAAAAAACGTAAAATCACTATGGTATTTAGATTCAATTAGATACCTTTAGAAGGTGATGTGACAGTTTTATTTTAAAAGGTCAATGTTTGCAATATCCCAGAAAGTACATCCTTAGCAACAATTTAAACTTGTGTTTAAAAAAAAAAAGTTTATTTGTTGACATCAAAACTGTGAGACAGTTCACAGTTTTCAGAGTTGCTTCACGGAGTTCTTTAGCAAAGTGTTGCAGTCTATGCTTTCCCTTAGGCTGATTCTCTGTGTCACTGGGTGTGGAGCTGACAACGCCTCTGTAGCGAGAAGGGGTCAGAAACCGCTGCCCCCTGGCACGGGAGGGGCAGGGCGGGGAGGTTCCCCAGGAGCGGGCTCGCTCCTGCCGCATTCTGCCACTAGGGGGCAGAGCCAGCCCAGTGGAAGGGACGCTGCGCACCTGCCGAGATCCCACGGGAGTCCTCCAGGTCTGCAGCCTCCCAGGAGCCGCGTGCAGAGCCCAGACCCAGCCTGTTTTCCTACCGGCCCTGGGCTGTGCTCTCCTGCAGGCCCCTCTGGAGTGGGGGCTCCCACAACCCCCCGGAGCTTTTTCTACAGCCACCGTTTCTGCTTCCCCACCGTGGTCCAGGTCCACTGCCTACGTGAAGCCGAGTGTCCCACAGTTCCTCTCCCCATGGTGGCCACAGCCTTCCCTGGAGCTGCCTGCCCCCAGGCTGGCCCACTTTCCCCAGGACATGGCTGGGATTATTGGCCTTCGAATGAAGCTGGGCAGCACCTGGGCACGCAGGAAAGACGGGGCCAGTCTAGACCTTGTTCCCAATCCCCAGGGTCAAGAGTCAGAGGGATAAAGACCCGTGAACAGGGCAGACCTAGGACATTTGTCCTCCAGACAGCATCTGAACCGGGGACGTGGGATAACGATAGCCGAGGATTTGCAGGGTGTTGCCACCAGCCATCCGTGTGTGCCGCGTCCTCGCCTCCAAAGCCTCATGGGGAAGGATTTTCTGTATTCCTGTCTCACACGAGAGAAAGCAGCTGACCGAGGCCCAGCTGAGCCCCCAGCCCCTGCGTGCGAGGGCTTCGTCCCTCTCCTTGAGTGTCCCTAGGGGTGACCCAGCTTCTGTCCTCTGCCTGCCTGACCCCAGCTCTGCTTCCCCAGGACCCAGACCCTCTACTCCTGCCAGGGTGAAGGCGAGGGGGCTGGGCCGGGGCTGCCGGGCCAGGCCTCCGCGTCAGGCCTCCGCGTCTTCCCTTCCAGCAGATTGGCCTATGGCCGCCTGGCTTTTCGCTTTCCAGCCGGATGTCCTGTCTCCGTGGGGGCCCCAAGTCAGTCTAGGAAGTCGTAGAACAGCATTACCCTTACCAAAGGATTCCAAGACAATCTCTGAATGATTTCGGAAATAAGATTTCCCCTTCCTCTCCTGTTCTTCCAAATTCCACCTACACCTAAAGTGGGATGGATGGAAACGCTCGCTGCTTTCAGGGCAGAGATGGGGGCAGAAGGCATCTGACAAGAGCTGCCCCCCACAGTCCAGAGCCGAGAGGGATGGGGCAGCGCCCTCACCGCTACAAGGGCATCTCTGGGGCCCCGACCCAGGGCTCCCGCACACACCAGGGTGGGGTCTCTGTTTGATGGGGCAGGGTCAAGGTCACGGCAACAGCAGGAATGGGAAGGCTGACAGGGCTGGTCCTCAGAACAGGTTTGTGAACTGAAGGAAAAAGTCCAACTTCTGAAGAACTGAGGTTAGTTTTATTCAGAAGTCATCCTGGGGACACAGGCTGAGGCCAGCCCGGCTCGGGTCGCGGCAGGCGCCTCCGCCCACTGCTCACACAGGTGGTGGAGGTTCAGGATGTGCGAGGTCACTTCCAGCTTGCTCAGAAGTTCCATTAAAGCGGAACCACATGAAGGTTTGGGTGTGAGAGCATATCTGCTTACAGATTACTAAAGAACGTTTGACTGTGGATTGTAGAAGTACAATCACTGACCCCGTCTGATGTTATCTTGCGTGTAGGAACAGGCAAGGCCGGGGGTCATCTCTCTCTCAATGAATAGAGTGACTCAGGCAAGCGACCAGGCGGGGCCCTGTGCTCTCTTCTGTTTTGTCTTCAAAGCACTTCGGTGCTTCTGACAGTCGGGGCTTGGTGAGGTCGCGCCGGCAGCAGCCAGCAGCCCGTGCTGCTTTGTCTCACGGCTTCCGGCCCTGAAGTTCCAGACCTCGCCCAACCCAGGTCAGGGAGCCCCTCTGCTGACAGGCCTGCCCAGCTCCTTGTCGCCTGCCCCAGTGACAGCTCCCAGGCCAGCACCCCACTCCGCAGGGGGATCCCAGCCCCGCTGCTCCTTCAGGCCATTCAGCCCCAAACCCGAGACAAGCTGCTCGATCACGCCCACAGGGTGACCAGGCAGTGAGGGTGACGAGGTTTTACTGCGGAAGCAGGGACGGTGGACGCAGAGAGAGATCCAGAGAACACGGAACAAGTGCAGCCGGAGCCCAGCCTGCCCTCGGGGTCCTGGGCCCCCTCCTCCCGGGTGTGCTGTGCCTGGGCTCTGGGGTCTGGGCCAAAGCACTGGTCAGCCCTGGACCCTGGGAGCGGAAGATGCCTACCCACGGCGTCCCCCAGCCTGAGCCTCCAGTCCTTGACCTGGACTGGACTCTTCCTGGCGTGGCTGACAGAAGGACAGGCCAATCCTGCCCAGAGAAGTCCCAGCGCCCCCTTCAGGGACGGTCCCACCCTGGGCCTCATCACCAGACAGGCGGGTATGACGGTTTCCTATCTAAGCAGGATCCTGGCATCCTTATTTGAGCAAAATCGTGGAGTTTATTATACATACTTTAAAAAAAATTATTTTCTTGTTTCAAAAGCACTTCTTGTAGAAAATTTCCAAACTATAGAAAATATTAAATTAAGGAATTATAAATTACTCAAGCACACAGACACGAGCACATCTTAAACAAAAGCCTTTCCCCATCATTTGTACAAAATACTGTCTTATTTTCAAAAGTCTGAACGGAGGAGAGCCACACCCACCCAATACACTTTAAAGAACTGTGTGAAGCGCAGACCGGATGCCACACGCCCCAGCCTAGCCAAGCCTCTACCCCCAGGTGTGTGTCACCGAAGCGTTTTGGCGCAAGCACAGCTATGTGAGCATGGCAATTCTGCCAGCTATTGTTCTACAAATTGGCGTTTTTCACTAATGTCATGTCATGGACATTTTTCCAAATCAATGAAAATAGACCTGTCTCATTTTTTGAATGGCCACGCTGTATTGTGTAGCATAATTGTTTGCCTTTTTCCCTCTTGCGGGATATCTGGGAGTTTCCAGTTTTCCCTACAATGAGAATCCTTGTATGTATTAATATAATGACAGGTGTTTGTCCTATTATTTCAGATAACATACACTCCCTACAAGTAGAATTATTACCGCCAAGATCCTGTTCAAGGTGAGACAAGGCTCTTGATCTCTTTATTAAGATAAGAAATTTAGCAGAGATGCAAACCATCCCTCGCCTGTTTGTCTGAGAGTCCTCCCAAGCACTTGTATTGTTTAGGAATCCAGAAATGTGATTACAACACTATTACCAAGGCAACAAATTAGCAAGCAAGACAACCAGGCAGAATTCTAGGTTTTTATTTGAAGTTATTTTCAAAAGCCATGGCAACAAATTCTGAAGTCTTAGAAACATTGTAAGGCTCTTCTGTTTAAATAACAGTTCATCGTGATTGAGAAATAAGCTAGTTGGTAACAGGAGTTTTCGCAAAGTCCCAGTTTTCCAAAGGAAAACAAGATTTATACTCTTGTAAATGGTCTTGATTCAACACCTTATCCAATCAAATTCTTTGATCAAGTTTTATAATTCGGGTTATCTGTCCCTCCAAGACTTTAGGGGAAGAAGACGTCTATGACTCTGTCTTATGTTCCCCTTATTAATTACGTTCATTTTCGTTTTTAAGGTCAGGCTTTGGAAATTCATTTATTGGCCTTAGAAGCAAAACATAGACCCAGGGGGCTCAATTTTACTGAGATAAAAAGAGAGTTAATACGATCTTAATTAGTAACAGCTGAATAAAGACCACATACACTCTTTCGTCCACAAAGAATGGAAATGCTTTTTAATGAATACTTTAAAAGGCAATTGCAAAGATGTTACGCCGATGCGTTCTTTCGCTGCTAGGGAGCTGTTTCCTCACGGCAGCGCCAGAACTGAGGCTGTCATCTTGTTTATTTTTCTGACAATCTGATGGGACCAAAAAAGCCACATGTCTTTACAGGTCCTTTAAACAGCTTTATTGAGATATAATTGGCCTACAGTAAGCAGCACATATTTAAAGTCTACAGTTTAATAAATTTTCACACGTGTATATATACCACCAGTAAAGACAAGGAACACATCCATCCTCGCCGGAAGTTTCCTCGTGCCCCTTGGGATCAATGCTCCTCTTGCTCCTTGCTCCCCCAGCTCCGGGTACTGGCTGACCTGCTCTCTTCATAGCCTGTTTAGCATCTCATCGTGGCGAGGCTGCTGACTGCCGGGCGCACTCCCTCACTGCCTTGGGGGCATAATTTTGCACAGCCCCTGTGAAGGACTGTTGGGGATTATGGCTCAGGCCAACAAATGCACAATGTGAGCCAGTCATCCCCTTCTAGGGATTTCTCCCATCCATATTCTAACATCCATGCAAAACGACTCTGGTACCAGGTTAGTCACTTTAATTGTAGTAGCAAAATACTAGAAACTCCCTAAATGTCCATCAGTGGACACCGGGGAAATAATTGCAGTGCACCCAAACAACGGATTACTATACAGCTGTAAAAAAAAAAAATGTGTTGTTGCAGGAATTGCTCCAAGACACAATGTGAAGGGGGAAGCCCATGTGCAGAGTTGTGGGTGGTGTGCATGCCGCCTCCCTGTGCAGGGCATCCTCGAGGGCCATGACCTTGGCCTTCGCCACCCCAGCCCCAGAGAAGGAAGGATTTGCCCCTGGCAAGTCAATGAAGGCATTAAGCGTATTTCTCTCTGCTTTAATTTGTTACATTTGTTCAACTTGTCGCCTTCTTATCTCCAAGGGGGGAATCTGCCCACGGAAGCACCGCTGCCCACAGCCGGGTGGGTGTGTCTGTCCAGTGGCGGCGGCACTCATGGTGGGCAGACTGTGGCCTGCAGGGGACACCCACATTCTTCACGTTGGCCCTTTCAGCAATGACGATAATATTTTGATCTTCACCTGCTTGCCACTCAGGTTGTGCCTAGGTAGGTCATTTATTGTCACCCCAACAAACAAGGTGATTGTATCACAACAGTTTATACGCAGGTTATACATGCGTTATACAAGCTATGTGCATTTTATACAGACATGACAAAGTGCATGTGTGGATGACCAAGTGACAAGATTGCTCATGCAGGAAATCAAAGAGACTAAACTAAAATCCTCTTAGAACAAACAACACAATCTGGAGGGTCACCGGTTACAACACAAATGTATGAAACTCATTTGGGTTTACATTTGATACCCAAGACCTAGTAAGATACTTTTTATGGGAAAAGGGTCTGATTCACAATATTGCCTGAAAATATGAAAAGCCTGGTCGTAAGTTTAAAAAGAATTGTTCAGGACCTACATGGTGTCACCTCGATAGAGGGACATCGAAAACTAAAACTCAAGAAGGGCCAGGAACATGGGTAGAGGTGCAAGGGGCTGACGGGGGCAGGGCGGCAACAGGGGCGCAGGCCTGGCACTTTGAGTCTACGGCTATTATTTCACTTTTGAAACTTGTTCATGCCATAGTTTCAGAAGTATTTTTTAAAAACACATTTTTGGTATATTTTTGCCATTTTATTGTAGTAAAAATATAAATCAAAAATTTAAAAATTCACAGAGGAGAACAATTTTGTGAGAAGTGATGAGATAATTTTGAAACCTTGGAATTGAATTTTTTAAAATAAACAATCAAATGCCCTCCAGAAAGTTTGTGCCGAGTTGCAGTTCCACCAACAGCGGGTGCAAGAATTAATTTCCAACTCTGCCCTCATATGGCCTTGGGGCAAGGGTCTCCCTAAGAGCGAGGCCCCTTGGGCACAAAATTCAAGTGCAGGCTCAGCGCCTGCGTGATCCTGAGAGTGGGCGGGTGAGCGCCTCCTTCAGCTGTGGCCCTGGGGCCTCGCTTGCTTCCCTCTGCCCCTGGTCCCCAGGGGACACACCATGGTTTCATTCAATGAAAGAGGACACTGTCACCTGGCCATCTTGGGCTCATTATCATGGGACCGAAAGGCCTAAACAAAGATTGCTCTGTGGCTGGAGAAGCTGCTGCCACACAGGGTGCAGAAGGGGGTCCACAGGCAGGGGTGCCCCGCAACGCTTCTCACCACCCAGTGACGCACAGAAAAAGTTCATGGAAAACTACACCAACCAAAGAAATGCAGGAAAACGGAGGAGTTTGCAGTATTTTGCTGCTACAATTGAAGTGACTAACCTGGTACCCAGGTCGTCTTGCATGGATGTTAGAGTATGGACAAGAGAAATCTAGAAGGGCAGTGGCTGGATCACAGGCTATGCCTTTGTGGGCCCGACCCATAAGCCCAAATCCCCCTTCCCAGGGGCCCTGCAAAATGACAGCCCCAAAGCAGAGAAGACCTGGCAGGGACAGCCTCGCACAGGAGGTGTTGCCACTCACCTTGGTCCATCTAATGAGGCACGCTCCCTTTCTGCAGACCTCGCAAACTTAACCTGATCCAATTTCTTCCTCCACCGCCTGTCCTGCCCCGTGCTCTGCCAGGCCTCCGCTCTCTCTGGAGGCCGCACGGCGTCTGCCGGCTTCGTCAGGTCCTGGGAGGCTGCAGGCCGCTCTTCCTCTCGCCCCTCCGGGAAGCCCACTCCATCTCATGCCACCGTCGTGGCCCTGGCTGACGCCCTCATCTCTTCCCTGGGAAGCCCAGGACCCCTGAGGGGTCTCCAGGATGGCCCTGCTCCCATTCTCCGGCTGCAGGCAGCAGCCAGGGCGTCCTTCCAAGCCACAGGTCACATCAGCACCAATCTCTCTTCAGATCCCTCTGGCGCTTCCTTGCCTCCGTCGCAGCTGGGCTGAGCCCGACTCCCAGCCCCCGCCAGGCCCTGCCCCAGCCCCCGCCCCTTCCTCGGTCACCACCTCACCCCGCCAGCCCTCCCCTCTTCCTTCCCCTGAAGCCTGGGCTCCTTCCCAGGCCCCACCTGCCGTTTGCCCAGGCCACTCCCTCCGGGCACTGCCCTGCCCCAGTCTGTGCAAGAGACGGCCTCAAGACCGGCGTCCCCAACCAGCTGTCCCCTCCTCAGAGAGTCCCTCCATAGCACAGCTGGAGCTGCCCCAATCCCTGCTGCGTCACCCACCCGCCAGCACCCTGCACTTGGGCCTGACCTGCTGAGTTCTCCCCCAGTGCTCCGCGAGGCCTGAGCCTGCCCAGGAGCCCACAGCAGGCACTGCTCAGATGGGGCCCAGGAGCTGGGCAGAGGGGTCCCCTCTGGGCCCTGACTTTTGTCTCCCTCCATCCTGGCTTCCCACTGGGCAGTGGACTCCACCCCATCCCCGTGGGCCCCACAGGTGGAACTCTGGAGAAAGGGCCTCCCCTCCCTCACTTTGGCTGCCATCCAGGTCCTTCTCGCCGGACCCCAGACCCCACAGGGCTTCCCTGGGCTCCCTCTCTGGGCTTTGTGGAATGGACTCGCCAAGGCACCCCTACCCGCCCCAGAGACTGTGCTCTTCCCCAAATCCCACGCCAGCCATGGCCACCTCTGAACACAAACCTTGGAGCCTCTGCTCACAGCTGTGGCTGTCAGGGTCAGGGCCAGAAACATAAGAGTAAGTTCCCAATGGGTCCACCCCCACCCCCCACCCCCCACCCCCCCCATCATCCTCAGTAAAGGTGATGACCGTTTGGGGGAGCCCCAAGGGGTCATAATCCCCTTTTTACAGATGAGGAAACCGAGTCACAGAAGGGGGACAGGACTGGCCATGCCCTGCAGGCAGACCCTTGCAGAGTTCAGGCTCACAAGTGACAAGGCTGTGGGGCATTCTCTTGCCTGGATCATAGGAGGGGCTCTGGGGGCCGCAAAGGTTGGGGGCTTGACACAGAGCCTGGGAAGACAGGGCGTGCCCGGACCGCAGAGACCGAGGCGTGTTAAGGATGCCCCCAGCCCCCATCTTGCAGCTCCCAAAGTAAACCACTCCACAGCCACTTCTGAAATCAGCTTTATACCAAGATATAAAAATCTGGATCCTGTCTCGAAGGCACATGTACAAAAGCAGTACTATCAAAACAATATTAACTGAGGGGAGTGGGTGTGGGAAGAAAAAATACATATATATAAAAAAAGAAAAAACCAATATTAACATCAAACATGCTAACTCCTACGAATGTACAGAGATCTCGAGCGTCGTCTGCACTGGCCAATCCCCGGCCACGGCTCCGTAAGGCAGTACCTGGGGAAACGGGACAGCCCAAGAAGTCCAAGGCATAAGCGAGGCTGCATCATGCCTGAGTCTGAACTGCCCCTTCCGTGCCGAGAGGGGACTTTTGGGCCCCGGGAGCACAGGGCCTGCGGGGCAGCAGAGGCCGGGCAGGGAAACTGACTCCGGTTTTCCTGCGGTAGAGCGAGGCGCCCTGCGGGACAGGGGTATGGGCAGAGGCCGCGCTGGGCAGGACAACGGCCTCGCTAAGATGTCCACGAGCCAGTCCCAGAGCCTGTGACCATGTTAGGTTACGTGGCGAATGGGAAGTTAGGTTGCAGATGGAATTAAGGTTGCTAATGGGGACCTTAAAATAGGGAGATGACCTTGTTATCTGGGTAGGCCTAATGTCATCACAATGGTCCTTAAGAGTGGGGGAGGGAGGAGAGGAGGTGCCCGGGAGGTGCCAGAGGTGACAGGAAAAGGATTCAGCCACCCCCTGCTGGCTCTGAAGGTGGAGGGGCCTCTAGGAATGTAAAGGCCAGGAAATGAACTCTCCCCTACAGCGCCCAGAAGCCTCTGCAGACACCTCGATCTTAGCCGTGTGGGACCTGTGACCTGCAGCACTGTAAGACAGGTTCTTGCTGCGACCTGCTCAGCTTGTGGAAGTGTGTCACAGCGGCAATAGGAAACGAATACAGAGGCCGAAGGGTCAGAGGTCGAGCTTGCCCTGCCCCTGCCCAGACCTCAGCCAGACGTCCGGGTGGCAGGGCCCATGGGGGCAGGGTAACCCTGAGAAGACCCAGGAGGGCCTGGGCCCCACCGTGGTGGACACCAAGGCCTCCTGGGACCTTGGGGTTGTAGGGAGAGGTCAAGGTCTGCGCCCCCGGGGCAGCTGGCAGGGGCCGTGGGGCAATCTGGAAGTGTCTCTGCTGCTGGCTCTGCTCCCAACATGCCACAAGCCTCTTTCCCTTCCAGGTCTGTCCTTGATTCCACACTTGCCGAGTCCAGCTCTTCGTGGCCTGGGCCGAAGGAGGCAGGATGGGTGCAGCTCGGCCCGGGCCCTCGGGGGCTGGAAGGGGCACTCAGATCCACCCACGAGGCAGTCTGCAGAAGGGTCCCCTGGACACAGGACCACACTCTCCCTCCGGCTGCCCTCTGTGTGTACATAGTCAGCTGCTGTTTTCAGAGAGGCTCTTAGGTGCCGTCCTGTTGGCTTCCCACAGTGGGTGCCCCACCCCCACTGGGCACGGAAGCCGCCCAGGGGCCCGCACTCCGCAGGGCTAGGCAGAAGCAGCAGCAGAATTTGGAGACCCGTGAGGGGCCGGCCCCCAGGTGGGGTGGCTGCCCCAGGTGGGGTGGTACCGGTGCTTGCTGGGTGCTCACAAGCAGGTCAGGCTGCAGGAAAAGCTAACCAGCCTTTATAAGGGAAAACAGGGACCTGCGGGGCTCCTGCACCTCTGTGTTGACATCCAGGATGCTCCGGATGCTTCTGACTTCGCTGGTGGATAGGTTCCCCTTGATGGCCAGGATGGCACTCAGGTGGCCTTTGCTGGCAAAGAGAGCATCCTGTGAGCCCGGCCAGTCACCAACACCCCCACTCAGACCCCTTCCCAGCTTCCCAGACTCCTGGCCAGTGCCACAGGGCCCCACGGCCAACCCCCTGCCCACTGGGGAGCCTCCCTCGCCCCTGCCCACATGCTCCAGCAGTCGGCAGTCCCAGGAGCAGCCACGCTCCAGCCCACTCCAGGCCTTTGCACTGGCTGTTCCGCCTGGAATGCTCTTCCCCACACTTGAGATGACCAACTCCTTTAGGTCTCGGCTAAAATGTCACCTCCCCCAAGAGGCTTTCCCTGAAGTCAGCCCCTCCTGTTACTCACGACCTTGGCTAAACTCTCTTTACGGGTTACAATCATGGTATTTCTTTGCCTGATCACCTTAATCATCGCTGGCCCTCAACAGAAGGGGAGCCCCAGGGAGACCTGGCCTGGCCTGGCACCTAGAACAAAGCGTGGTCCCTAACAGGCTGCTACGTGATTGCTGGTGGGATGGGCGGGCGGGCGAATGGCGGCCAGGTGCTTGTATGGGCGGGTGGATGGGTGGGTGGGCGGAGCAGGTCAGCCAGGGCTGGACCAGGCTAAGCCGGGTCAACCCTGTCAAGGCCCATTCAGAGTTTTCCTACCCTATCAGAGGACCCAGCCCAGAGAGAAACAATGTCCCTGGTTCATCAGACCCTCGAGCAGCCAGAGGCTAAGTCTCCACTCCCGAACAGGAGCCCCAGGGCCCAGGGCACAGGTCCAGGCCCCCCAAAAGCTTCCCAGGCTGAGTAGTAGACCCTGGTTTCTCTGGTCTCAGGAGGCAGTGTCCCGTAAGGCCAAGAGCATGGGCTGTGGAACAGGACTGCCTGGCCTTGTCACTTTAGCTCTACCTCTGCCTAGCTGTGTCACCTTGGACACATTCCTTAAGCTCTCCAGGCCTCGTTTGTAAAATAGGAATGAAAAATGTCAGCCTCACAGGGCTGAGCCAAGGACAAAATGAATGAGTCCAGCATGCAGCAAAGGTCAGCGGCCAGGACTGCACCACTGCAGAACATCAGCGTCTGGGCTCCTGATGCCGGCCCCAGAGGCCCCGCCACAGGGAGGTCTGGCAGGGCCACCCCGACTGCTCAGCACCCCTCGTTCTCACCTGAAGTCGGGGTAGCATGTGGCATAAGTGGCCACCTCGATCTTGATAGCACTGGGGTCTTGCAGGCGAATGATCTCAGCAAGCGTGGGGAGGGCAGGATGCAGCCAGGTGGCAGCGGAGCCCTGCGGGCACAGGCGTGGCTGGCAGAGACTGCTCTTGTCCTCGCAGGCACCCAGGGGCCCAGAGAAGCTCAGGTCAGGAGCTGGCTGGGCTCGGAGAGGCCCTGAGGGTGCTGTCCTAGATCCTGAAGGGCTGGGGGGAAGAGGCAGCCCACCCCGGGGCTCAGGAGGGTGGGCAGGGGCTTACGTTCTGGGTGCAGAAGTGCTGGATGACATCGGCGTTGGCCAGGATGTGCCTTGCCAGTTGCTGCTGCTGCTCGGCCGTCTTGAGGACCAGGCAGCGCTTGCTGAGGCGGATGATGTACTCCTTGACCAGGTGCAGGTGCACGCTCTCCATGAGCTCCTGAGGGCAAGCAGCCAGGGTCATGTGAGCCAACCGCTGACGGGGAGCTCCCCACCTCCTCACTCCCAGATGCCGAGTAAGAGTGCATACGTGTGCATGTATTCACAGGTGCGTGTGGGTGTGTGGGTGCACACACACGTGTTAGCACTCATGTCTGGGCTTTCCCCCAACCCCCAGGCCTAGCCACCAGCCCAGAGCGTGCTCACCTCCCGGAAACAGTCCTGCAGTTCTGAGAACTCAGGCAGCCTCCCCCCCACGGTGGCAATGATTTTCTCCAGGGTTTCCGTGGGGGTCGCCCAGTAGGTCTGTGTGAACTTCTTGAACAGCGGCTGAGATGGGGGAGGCAGGAAGTCTGGTCACGCCCCCGGAGAGGCAGGGCCGCCAGCCGCAGACAAGTGTGCCAGGCAGGAGAGCCAAGGGTGGCTCAAGGACTCCCAGGGAGCCCAGACAGAGCTCAGGCCCCTGCTCACAGACAGGAAGTGGAGGCAGGGTCTCTGCACCCTTCTCCAAGGTCATCCAGCTGTGGCTCGGGCCAGGATGGCCTGTCTGCCGGCCCTGGGGCCTTTTCCACTGCCTCCTTCTTAAATAAATAAATTCCTGCATAAACAAAGCCTTGTGCTTGGCTGGGCCTGTGAGACCAGTGCCAAGGGATCCAGGGTCACTGGAAGGGCCTTCACTACCCTCAGGCCACCCGTGGCCTCTAGCCCTGGACACTGGGCAAGGAACACCTCCTCTTCCTTTTGAGGGACCCCCACCTCACCCTCTGCTAAAGGAACTACTTTAATTCGAAGGGTTTTCTGTGGATTTCTTGACCCACAGCAGATGTGGCCCTGGCTGCCAAAGGCCCCAAGCTTCAGGAGCTGGGAGTTGGGCACAGGGACGGGGGGCAGAAGGTCCGGAGAGCTGGAGGAAAAGCGTGAGCAGATCTGGGGACTGGGCTGGGTCTGCTTGTCGAGGCCCTCCCAGCCCTGGCAGCCCTTCTCAGGCCAGGCCCCAGGACAAAGCAGTGGGCAAAGGCAGGACCCCTCTGGGGCCCCGCCACCTGGCACAGCAGCTTGCTCCATGCCTCTCACAGGCCCAGAGCGTGTCCTCCCCACACCTTTGCGCTGCCGTTCCTCCCCCTGCCCCCGCGCTGGGCTCAGGAGGCTGCTACCTTCAGGTCCGCGAACAGGCTCTGGAGCAGGATGTCGAAGCCGTGACGCTTGAGCTCACTCAGGGGGCCCAGCAGGAGGCTCAGGGGATCCTGGGGTACCTGCCACTTCTGCTCCATGGACGTCCTGGGAGACGGGGGCAAGGGGGGGTCACACCAGCCCTGCCCAGCCTACAGCCCCACACCCAGGGAGGCAGTTAGCCCCTTCTCCTCACTCTAGAACCCTTGATGGCTCCCCATCCCCTGTGGGATCAAGTCCAAGTCCTCCCTCCCGTCCATGCTCTCCACGCCCCCGGCACACACCGACAGCACATCCCCCTCTAACCGAGGGCCAGCCGGCACCCCACGGCCCAGTCTGGCCCTCTGCTTAGCAGGCACGACCACTGTACCTACACTGTCCGGTTGTGTAAGGATAAAATAACGAGTAAATCGTTGGCGCGTGTGCATGAGCCACCCAGCATTGACGTTTGCTGCTACTATTGCAGCCCGTCCTTTCCCCACACACCGCGCTAATTTCGAGTCCACTTCTTTGCCTGCGTGGCTCCTCCTCCCCTCCAGGCCAGCTACCCCCCCCCTCCCCCGCCGAGCGCTTCCCACTCCTCCCCAGCCCGCCTCCCAGCACCCTCACCGGAAGGACAGGCAGTTGTTGATGTTGGCGATGATGTTGGCCCTGTAATGTCTCAGGTTTTTGCATCTCTCCAGAAATTCGTCAAAGGTGCGCTGGTAGCTGGTAAAACCAGAAGGGGCACATTCAGGACCAGCACAACACAGGGACATAGCAGCCTCCAGCCCGCCCTGCCAATGGGTTCACAGAGCCTTTTCCCTTTGTCTCCCCGCAGCTCAGGGAGGGCCGCTAGCCCCTCAGCCCGCAGGCACGTGGCTTGGGGGGGGGCAGGGGCAGGGGGGTAAGGCCAGTGGGTCCAGAGCCCCTCCAGGGCTCCTGAAGAGAGTGTGAGCCCTTGCCCCAGGACCCCATCGCTGGAAGACCAGAGGGGTGTGGCTCCTGGAGCAGTCCCGGGGGTGTCTATGAAGGGGTGGCAGGGGTCTCAGTCCCTCCCGGGGCATCTTCTTTGAAGCTGGAGGCTCCTCTGCTGGGAGCTTTGCTGACTGGGGGACAGGAAGTTCCACACTTAGTCCTGTGGGGGGTCAGACCTCCTGAGGCTCTCAGCACCCAGGGGTTGGGGGACTGATCTAGCTTGGACCCCACCTGAGGCACAGGCAGGGGCCATGGCTCTGAGCAGGTGGCCGCAGGGCCCGTCCTGTGCAGCACATGCACCACCCACCTGCGCAGGAGCGTGGCCAGCTCCACCAGCAGCACTTGCTTTATCTGCGCGCCCAAGTCGGGGGTGATGCTCTCTGCCTTGGCCTGGGCCTGGGAGATGATCTGCAGGGTAGCGGTGGGTGGGCTGAGCAGGGGCTCCCTGGACTGGGGCTGGGGTGGGGTGGGGAGTATGCTGGAACAGGGGGTGCCAGGAGGTGGGCAGCGCATGCACACAGGAGTGTGTGGGCTGTACGTGTGCACGGTGCAGGCTGTCCATGGGGCAGACCCAGCGCAGGCTGTCCGTGGGGCAGACCCGGTACCTGGAGGATGTCGATGGCCAGCTCACTGTGGCAGTGGCCATCCAACCTCTGGGGAGCCACATCCTGGGCCCAGTGCTGTGACTCCAGCTCCAGGGCACGGGCCATCAGCTCCTTCACATTTGCCTGCGGGGAGGAGGGGCAGGTCACTGTAGCACTGACCCACCTCCCTGCTCACCTGGAAGACGCTGTCACACTCCTTGCCCAGGCCCAGTCTGTCTCTGATACCCCCTGCCTTGCCTTCCTGCCCCTCCCTGGCCCAGGCCCTGGCCCGGCGCAGGACTCACCGCCTCGTTGGACAGGAACGTGGCCTCCAGCAGCCGGATCTGCTTCGGGGACAGGAGGCTCCCAAGCCCGACACCCTGCAGCTCAACCGCCAGCTTGGGGCTGTTGATGACGTCACTGTGGGCAGAGGGAGGCTGGCATGCGGAGAGCTGCACCCGCTCAGCACTGTCCCTCAATCAGGAGCCACCTTCCCAGCCTCGGCCTCCAGTCCCCAGCAGGCCCAGGCTCCTCTGCGCCCTGAAGCACCCCCGTCCCCATTCCCTGGTTCAGATCACGGGTCCTCTGTCTGCTCAGTTTGGTTCAGGCCAGAAACCCTGAAATCGTCGTCGTGCCTCCGACTCTCAGCCCCACATCCACGCCTGCTTCAGAGCAGCCCCACAAATCCATTAGCCTCGAGCCGCCCTGGTGCCCTGCCGGCCCCCCATTCTCACCCGCTCACTCGTGCAGGAGCTCCTCCCCACTCTCTGCCCCTGCCCTGCCCCCAACAGCCCCTTCTCCACCCAGCAGCCAGAGCCACCTTTCAGATCTGGTCTCCCTGCCCCAAGTCGGCTCCTGGTCACAGCGCCCTGAGACCCAGCCAGCTCTCCCGCCTCCCAGACCTGCTGACCTTGGGCAACTCGCCCGCCCTGCCCGACCCACCAGGCCAGCCCTGCAGCCCCCAGAGGGTGAGCCAGCCAGGGCAGGAAGGGCTGCCCCTGGACTGTTCCATGGAGGCGTCTCAGCTCACTCTCATGGCGCCTCTGCGGGGGTCCCTGAGCTCCCGGGGGACCTGCCTAGCCCTGGCACTTCCAAAGAGGTCTTTGCTTGGAAGCTTAAGAATGACCCTCTCTGAGCCCCTCACCCAGTCTAGACGCAGACTGCGTCCCTCTGTTCCCCACACTTCTGGCCACACAGGCTTCGACCAATGCCTCCCTGGACACCCCGCCACCAGGACTCCATGCCCAGGCTGGCCTTAGTTTCCTGCTGTGCTAACCCCACTGGGCCCCGGGCTAGGAGACCCTGAGGTCACTGGGACAGGAAGGCTCACGGGCAGAGGTGCCAGTGCCTGGTACTTCCTGGTGAGTCAGGACACACAAGCAGGAACTGGCTTGGGGCTGGGCTATCCCTCCTGCAGCCCCTGCGCCGTGCCCATCTCCCTGTGCCCTGCTGACTCCTCACCCACTACCCCTCTGGGCCCTTCCTGTGTCTTCCTGCCAGAGCCGACCCATCGGCACCAACTGAGCCCACTGCCACCCAAAGGTCCTCAGGCCCTCAGACACAGCCCACACTATTTACACCTCCAGGCGTGGCCGAGCCCCCACAATAGGACCCCCTGGCCTCCTGTGCCCTGGGCACTTCCACCCTGCAGAACATGTCCCTCCCCATGCAGTCTGTGTGAATGAGGGGCGCACGCAGCGATCCAGGCATCTTGGCCAGTCAGGGGGTGCCTGAGGCTGTACCCAGCTGGGGTACCAGCTGTCCTCCATTGGCACAGCCACCTCCCGCCTGAGGAGCTGCAGGCCTCAGCCGCCAGAACCCAGCTCTGCCATAGGCTCACAAGGTGACCCACACAGGATCTTTCCAACAGGACCCCTGGCCCTATCCCGCCCCTGCTAGTCGTCCCGCCTAAGGGGGCCCACATAGCCTGCGAGATAAATCCGAACACCCTGACCAGTTCTGCTGAGCTCCCAGAGCGTCCCAGGGGTCAGCCTCAGGCCCTGGAAGATGCCATGCCCTTTGCCAGGCACACCATCCTCCCTCCCACCTCCTGCCCCGCCTGGCCTGTCCCCTCCGCAGCCTGACTCCCTCACATCCATTAGACTGGAGCAGGGACACTGCTCCCGCAGAGACGCTGGGCTGGCTTCCCTGACCTAGGCCTGCTCTGGGTCCTCATTGTTTGCTCCATCCCCTTCTGAGACTGGGAGCTCATGAATGAATGAAGTCCCTGCCATTCTCTGGGCCTCAGTTTCCCCAGCTGCAGAATGTGGCTGAGGCCCAGGAAATTAAGGGCTCCAAGTGCAAAGGAGCCCCAGCCCCAGCGCCGTCCCTGTGCCCAGGCCCTGACCTTGCACGCCCGGTTCCTCCTTCTGAGTCCAAGTCCCACCCCTGCACTCTCAGATCCCCGATTCTGCAAGCGCTGGCCTCACCGAAAACAGCTCCCTTCGTGCCTCAACACCCCTCCTGCAGAGCAGACCCCTCCCTGCCCCGGGGCAGCCTCGCCGCTCACTTGGGGTAGAGGTTCTGCACCCAGACCAGCAGCATGTAGGTGTCGCGCTCGCACAGCTCGAACTGAGCCATGGCGGCCAGCTGGGCCGCGAAGTACTCGTGGTAGCTCTGGGCGTAGGTCGCCACCACGCCGAACTCCGGGGGGAACAGCGGCTTCAGCCTCTCCACCACGGCCTCCAGGTCCTCCTTCATGGTGCGGCCCATGTGCAGGAAGACGCTCTCGGCCTCCGAGCGGCCCTCGGCGCCCTCGGCCGGCCGCCGGCCCATGCGCTCCTCGGCCGCCTCGGCCACGCCGCGCCGCCACAGCTGCAGCCAGCGCCGCGGGCGCGTGGCCGCCAGCGCCGAGGTCCCCGGCTCCGTCTCCGCCTGGCGGTCCTCGCGCTCCTGCTCGGCCACCACGGCCAGCGCCTGGCGCAGCCGCTCGGGCGCCACCTCCAGCGGCCGGCGCAGCACGCCGAGCGCCTGGTCGCGCAGCAGCGCGTACAGCGCCTCCACCTTGCTCTGGCGCCGCACCAGCTCCTCCTCGCCCGCGCCGCCCGCCGCCGCCGCCGCCTGCAGCTCCCGCTCCAGCGCCAGCAGCGGCCGCGCCGCCTCCAGCCGCCCGCGCTCCAGGGCCGCCTTGAGCTCCTCCACTGCGCCCAGAAAGCCGCGTTAGCGCCGGCGCCCCGGGCCGCCCCCAGAGGGTGCAGGCCGAGTCCCGGACAGGACGGAGGCCTGGTCGCCCCCTCCCCAGCCCGCCCCACTGGGGCAAGGGTGAAAGCGGGAGGCAGACACACCTCCAAGCCCAGCGTGTTGCCCCCGGGTCCCGGGTGGGTGGCTCATCCATGCCCCTGAGCTCCTACCCTACCTACGCCGGCCTGGCTCTAACGCACCAGCCCCGGGCCCAGCCTACCTGTGGGCAGTGGGCCATCCAGCCCTGGCCTGGGCTCAGGCTCGCCCTGCGGCTCTGTTGAGCCCGGCTGGCCCTTCTTCTTCTTCCCTTTGGTGAAGACACTGAACATGTTGGCCAGTCCCTTTGGCTTCTTCTTCTTCTTGGGAGCCTTTTCCTCCTCCCTGTGTGGGGCTACCCCAGCCTCCAGGGACGGCACCAAGTCCTCGGAGGAGGCCTCTGACTCTGCCTCTGACGTAGAGGGCAACTTTTGGGGGCTTCCGGATAAGTCGAGGGTCCCTGGCACAGGCTGCTGGCCTGGAAGGCCTTGAAAGAACGTCATCATCTTCAGCATCACCCTGGCTCAGACCTGCAGGTTGTGAGGAGGGAGGATGAAGGAGTCAGTGGCCACGGTGGACTGGCCCTGGCTCCGGGCTCCCAGAGCATGCTTGGTCTGTTTTTACTAGTACAGCCACTGGGCTCTGGCCATCTCCTGGCCTAGCCGAGCACCGACAGCTCTGCTCCCTCCCTCCACCCACAGCTCCTCTTCCAACACCTTGAACCGCCCCTCCCAGAACCCTCCCAGAACCACCCCTGGGATGCCAAGCTGCCGGACAGAGGGGCCTTCACTTCATTTTGGCAAATCCTTCCTTGACAGCCCACCCCCCGGGCAGGAGGAAGGGACTGCAGCGAGTACCTCCCTGGATCCCACGAGACCCTGGGGCAGAGCCAGGGCTGGGGCTGCTGTCCCTTTGACAGAGCAAGAACAGAGGTCCAGAAGGGTCAGTGCCATGCCCGGGTCACAGAGCACCAGAAGCTGACCTGAGGCAGGAGCCCAGGCCCCTCCTGCCTGGCTGCACCTTGCCCAGTTCCCACCGCGCCGGGGGACCATGGAAGGCTGTCCTGAGCAGGAACGCGGCTGCTCCTGCTGGGCCACGAGGGGCAGAGATTGACTCCTCTGCCAGCCCTGGGGCTCAGATCTACAGAAGCCATAGCGGGTGGGAAGGGACCTTGGAGACCCTTCCACATGTCATGGGTGGGTTAAGAGCTCAGCAAGGCACAGGGCTGCCTGAAGTCACACAGCAACTTGGGCCCAGACACCAGGCTTGCTGGCTTCCGCCCCAGCCTGCCTGCTCACAAATGGGGTGACATAGCCACAAAAGCTTCCTGTTTTTGCACCCTTCCTGGGTGCCCATCCCATCTCTTCCTTTCTAGCATCCGGAAAGGGTGTTGTTAT
>RJWJ010002813.1:0-94552 GCA_004363605.1 Indri indri | reverse complement strand
GCATGCAGTATGGCCATTTAATAAGTAATTTCAAATCATCTTTTATTTCAAGAAAGTTTTTTTGATTTATAATTTTAAGAACTTGCTCTGTCCCATTTCCAAAGCATCTTCTTTTGAAGTTGCTACTATAGTTAAGTTGGATCTTCTCTGCCTATCTTCTCTATCTATTGCTTTCTTGTTAGTACTTTAAAAAAAAAATTTTTTTTTTGAGACAGAGCCTTGCTCTGTCACCCCGACTAGAGTGTATTGGTGGCGTCATAGCTCACTGCAACCTCAAACTCCTGGACTCAACAATCCTCCTGCCTCAGCCTACTGAGTAGCTGGGACTACAGGCATGTGCCATGATGCCCGGCTAATTTTTTTCTATTTTTAGTAGAGATGGGGTCTTGCTTTTGCTCAGGCTGGTCTTGAACTCCTGACCTCAAGCGATCCTCCCACCTCAGCCTCCCAGAGTGATAGGATTACAGGCATGAACCACTGTGCCTGGCCCTTATTTTTAATTTCTTATTTTCTATTTTAAACATTTTATCCCTTCCCTAACTTCCATTTATTTTAAGGGATTATCTGTTATACTATTTTCTTGTGTAAAATGTAATATATGCAAAATTAATTTTTTTCCAATTTAATATACATTTATTGATTTTTTTCCTTTCATTTCTAATTATTTCCTTATCTTTGCCAGCTTCCTTTTCAAATCTCCATTTTTTCTGATCACCTCAGTTCTGAGTTTCTTTCCAGTTCTTATTTATTTTGTTTTCTAAGGATGCTCTCTTTCTCTCTGTCTCTTCTCTCTCTCCCTCTTGCTCAATTTGAAATATTAGCTTACAGTTTTATATGTTTAGTGAACATATTTTCTGGTGTGTTTTCTTTGTCTACAGACATGCTTCCCCTCTTTTCATTCACTTTTTTTTCTTATAATAACTTTTTATGAGATTTGTTCACGATGATTTTTTTTGGTCATTATTACGTGAAATATATTTTCTCTTATTTCCTTTCTTTCTTTTTTTTGTAGACAGAGTCTTGCTCTGCTGCCAGGGCTAGAGTGCCATGGTGTCAGCCTAGCTCACAGCAACCTCCGACTCCTGGCTCAAGCAATCCTCCTGCCTCAGCCTCCCAAGTAGCTGGGACTACATGTATACACCACCACACCAGGCTAATTTTTTGTCTATATTTAGTAGCCCAGTTAATTTTTTCTAATTTTAGTAGAGACCGGGTCTCACTCTTGCTCAGGCTGGTCTCAAACTCCTGACCTCAAGCGATTCTCCCACCTTGGCCTCCGAGAGTGCTAGGATTACAGGTGTAAGCCACCACACCTGGGCCTCTTATTTTCTTATTTTGGGAAAAAAAAGGTGGTCCAGGGAAGCTTTCACAGCTTCATGTCTCTAGAGTTTGTTTGTTTGTTTGTTTCTTTTTTTTTTTTTTTTTGCTGTTTTCACAAAGTTCATAGTAGCTGTGGCAGTGAATTTCTTGAACTCCACTCCCTTTACTCTCTTTTCTCACTTTAATATAGATCTTCTATTTTCTTCAAATGTATGGTTTCTGTTCTGCTCAGTTTGGACTCTATTCCCAGCAATTTCTTTTCAGCAGCAGATAGCCTACTCTTCCTGATGGCTATTCCTGAATTGCGGTTCACATTGCTTCCTACACAGCCCTTCCTAAGGGCTCTGTGTTGGAAAAGAATTTGAGTTTGTAAGTTTTGAAGGTTTACAGGCTCCAGACTGCTCGAGCATCATTAGACCTAGTCTTATCCAGTCCTCTTACATTCACTTTTAAATTGGAACCTTGAAAACTTTCTATTCAGTTCCTGTTATTCAATTGACTAAGTTTCTTAGTATCTGTTATGATTTTGGGTTCATCTCTTTTCAGAGCTGTGAAAAGACTGGTGACTTTCCCACTGCTTTCTCCCAGCAGTTGTTACCGCGTGAGTCAGCTGTCTTGAGTTGGTTTGTTGAGCTGTGGGGATATTTTTCCTGGGTCTTTGATTTTGTTATCCTAGTTTAGTTCTTCTGTCTGTTTTTATGAAGAAGTTCAGGGAGATTAAAAGCATTGCTGCTGTCATTATCACCTCCACTTAAAAAAAAATTAGTTCCCCTGCAGAGTTCTAAAATTAAAAAATCCACTGCTTAAACTCATAGAATATGAGAATGTTCTAATGTTATCTTTCCGTATCTCTGTAACCAGCCAAATCTCTCTGTGATATCCTGTAACCCATGTTTTGCTACACTTTAAAGAGAATACACTAATATTACACTAAGAAGGTTGTTTTGGAAACTGAATGGTTAAAGAGAATACACTAATATTACACTAAGAAGGTTGTTTTGGAAACTGAATGGTTAACATAGGCTCCATACAATTTAACTACATCGAGGGCCACATTTTTTTCCCTTACAGTTTATGTTAGCTCAAATAAGTCGGTTGGAAAATTTCAGATTATAGTTAGTTTTCGAAGAGCAGTTTTTCCAGATATTGCAGTTTGGTTGGCAGTTTTTGTCTTTTGGCATTAAATATAATATCCCACTCCCTTCTTGCCTGAAAGGTTTCTGCTGAAAAAATCCACTGATAGCCTTATTATGGTTCCCTTGTATGCTACAAGTGGCTTATCATGCTGCTTTCAAAATTCTTTCCTTGTCTTTAATATTTGATAACTGGATTATAATGTGTCTTGATATCAGTTTCTTTGGGTTCAGTTTGTTTGATGTCCTTTGGGCTTCCAGGAGCTGGATGACTGTATCTTTCCCCAGGTTTGGGAAGTTTTCAGCCATTATTTCTTTGAATAAGATTTCTGCTATTTTCTTTTCATCATCTTCTTCTTGTACTACCATAATGCATGTATTGTTCTGCTTGATGGTGTCCCATAAATCCCTTAAGCTATATTCACTCTTTTTAATTTTTTTTTCTTTTTGGTTCTCTGACTGGATGATTTTTCAACTCTTGCCTTTGAGTTCACTGATCCTCTATTGATATTTTCTATTTGGTGAGATATCATTTTTATATTTTCCTTTAATTTTTTAGTCACATTTTTCTTTAATTGTTTAAAAATATTTAAAGTAGCTGATTTAATGTCTTTGTCTAGTAAGTCCAACTTTTGGACCTCCTTGGAGAGAGCTTTTATTGACTGCTATTCTTCCTCTATATGTGCCATAATTTCCTGTTTATTTGTATGTCTCATAATTTGTTCTTGAAAACTGGACATTTTAAACAATATAGCATGGCAATTTTAGAAATCAGATCTTCCTACCTCTCTAGTTTTTTCTTTTTTGTCATCGTTGTTGCTGTTATTGTTTGTTAAGTGACTTTTCTGAAATAATTCTATAACGTTTCTATTCTTTGCTGTCTGTGGTCACTGAAATCTTTCCTTAGTTGTGTTAGTGGTCAGCTAATATCTGGACAAAGATTTCCTCAAATGCATATAATCAATAAGTCTCTCAGCCATTACTGAAGGGTTCTGTGTGCATGTCGGGGCACATGTTCAGGCCTTATATTTTTTGTTTACTATTCTGCCTTATATTTTGCTTACTGTCCTGAGAAGAACCTTAATTTCAGCTGTGGGTGAGTAATCAAGGCCTTCTTAGACCTTCCTTAAGCATGCACACAGTCCTGGGATGCACATAGCCTTGCACGTGGTCTATGGTCCTCTGTAGTCCTAATAATATGTGGGAGCTTTTTAAAGCTTTTCTTTTTTCTTTTCTTTTCAACAGACAGGGTCTTGCTCTGTTGCCCAGAGCTGGAGTGCAGTTGTGCGATCATAGCTCACTGCAGCCTCTAACACCTGGGCTCAAGCTATCCTCTCACCTCTTGAATAGCTAGGACTACAGACACATACCATTGCACCTGACTAATTAAAAAAAAATTTTTTTTTGTAGAGACGGGGTCTTGTTATGTTTCCCAAGCTGGTCTTGAATTCTTGGTCTCAAGAGATTCTCTCACTTCAGCCTCCCAAAGTGCTGGGATTATAGACTTATTAAAGCTCTTTGTGGAAATCTCATTCTCCAGCTTTTGGGTTTACTTTTTTAGTCAACTTGCTATTTTCTCCAACTGTTATCACTGCTTCAAACAGATGCACTATGCCACCTATTGTTTTTAAGAAAAACCCCTGGGCAAAAGTCTGTTTTGTTATCCAACTGGTAGAGCTCTGATTCAGGTCAAATAAAGACAAGCCATGAAAGGGAGGTTTGCCAGGAAACTGCCAGACAGGTTAAATAATGACAATTCTTTGGAAATAGGGTTTTGGAGGAGCTTCAAACCTTTTCTGTTACCTCAGCAACTTCTAGGCTGCTGATTTTCACCGTGACTTTGGGACTGTCAGTTTTCAAGGCTCCTATAAAAATGTGCAAGGGAGAATAGAAATAGTATAAGTTAAAATGCCACAAAGCTTGTAATTTTTACTGATATCTGGCTGTTTTTCTTTACAAAACTCTCTCCGGATTGTTGCAACTCATTAGTTAAGGTATAGAGTTCTGAAAAAATTGATTTTGATTATTTTTTGCCAGTATTTGCTTTGTTTATACAGAGAAGAGGATTTTCAGAGTAACTTGCTTATCCATTCCTACTGACTTCACTTCAATACTTTCTGTTTGATAGCTTTTGTCTATAAGTCAATTTAAAATATAGTTGGAGCACAATTACAATCTCGTACAGTGAGGTAGTTGGAAGGTTGGGTTTGGGACAGAATAGAACTGCCACATCCCAAAAGGAGTCAGAGTCTCAGAGGTACTTCAGAGACCATGGGGAAATAAATAATAAGGGAGTACACAGCTACTGTGAATGTTAATCTAAATGAAGGAAAATATTCTCAAATGTTCATTTAAAATAAAATAAAATAAACATAAAACAAGAATGACTTGAACATATTTTTATAAACACCTAATATGGAAAATGTAATCTTTGCAAAAATGTGCAAAATATTAATATATATAATAGCCTTTAAAAAATAAATTTTATCAGAGAAACTTTAAAGCATACATAAAAGTTATGAGACCACTGTAATAAATCCCAGTTCACGTTTACCCCATTTTAACAATTATCAACTTCTATCTTCCCCTCAAACTACTTTTTTTCTCTGAATTATTATAAACAAATCCCAGATATCACATCATCTTTTTTTTTTTTTTTTTTTTGAGATAGGGTCTCTCTCTGTTGCCTGGGCTAGAGTGCAGTGGTGTCATCATAGCTCACTGCAACCTCAAACTCCTGGGCTCAAATGATCCTCCTGCCTCAGCCTCCCAAAGTGTCAGGATTATAGGTATGAGCCACCATGCCAGGCCCAGACATCACATCCTTTTACATCTAAATACTCTAAATAAGAAGAATATTAAAAATGTTTCTCAAAATGATGACATTAAAAAACACACCTAACAATCATTTTATTATTTAATCTAAGAAAATTACCAATAATTTTTACACCATTGCTTCTAATAAATATTTGAATGGCTGCTAGATGGAAGAGGGATAAATGTGGGGTTATAGATGCTTGAGATAAACATAAATTTTAGCACAATGTGAAACAGTCACAGTTGTCCCAAAACGGAATGAGTTACTTTAGAAGATAAGGAATTAATTCCTTGACCTGGCAATTTTCAAACAGAAGCACAACAGCACAATGCCAGGGGTATGATGGAGGGTTTCCAACATCGGAAGAATGGCTGTACTAGATGATTATATTTTGCATTAATAAAATACTAAACTATTTAAATGTCTGGTTTTTTTCACATAAATGATTTATTTTTATTTTTTATTTTTTTTTCTATTTTTTTTGAGACAGAGTCTCACTCTGTTGCCTGGGCTAGAGTGCCGTGGTGTCAGCCTAGCTCACAGCAACCTCAAACTCCTGGGCTCAAGCGATCCTCCTGCCTCAGCCTCCCGAGTAGCTGGGACTACAGGCATGTGCCACCATGCCCGGCTAATTTTTTCTGTATATTTTTAGGTGTCCAGATGATTTCTTTCTATTTTTAATAGAGACAGGATCTCGCTCTTGCTCAGGCTGCTCTCAAACTCCCGAGCTCAAACGATCCTCCTGCCTCAGCCTCCCAGAGTGCTAGGATTACAGGCGTGAGCCACCGCGCCCGGCCTACATAAATGATTTTTAAAAGCTACTTTATTGGAGAGACTGGGAGTCTATCATAGGAGCTATGGAATATGAGAAGTTACAAGGAAAGTGAAGAGCCAGGCCATTCTGAATGAGTTCAGGGTAAAAATCTGAGGGGGGAGGGCAGATGAAACAAAAAAATTATAAGAAATACATAACATTCTAACCAACAGTGTGGTTAAGGTTTATATTCACCATCAGGTCAACACATCAAGATGGGAAATGCCTCTGGCTTTTTCAGCTCCTTTGCATATTCCCAAGGTATTATCTCAAGAATAACCCATGTTTTATTACACTTTAAACCTACTTCAGCTTAGCTATAAATTTTAATGCTTTAAAAATAAACAGTACAAAGTTCTAGATAAAATTTTATCTTTGCTAATATTTAGGGTTGAGCTCAAATTCCCACTAAATGTAGAAGGAATTTTATAAAAACACTGTTGTCTGGCCACTGAAAAAGAGATTCAGGAGACCCAGAGACTCAAGTTTTGTTTTCCTAATGATCACAACTCTGGCCTGTTTCAAGTCACCTGTCTGTGCACAAAGACCTCTCTCAGGCTGGGCCATTGTTGACCTTGGGAACATCTTCCTCACATACAGTGATTTTGGGGGAGCAAAAGACTGGAATTCTTTGCAAAGCATAGACATTATCTTCTTTTATAGTTGTTAATATGCAAAATATATTTTTTAATGTTTGTGGGTATATTTGTTATTAATAAATATCTACTTTATCTGAGAATGGCCCCCTAATTCCCCATAGAGATGGAGCTCAGATAGAGTGTCATGATTCTGCTGCCAAGCTATGTCCACACATTGATCATGTTTATTAGACCCCAGAGGACATCTGACCTGAGCTGAGCAGTGAGGTTTCACTCCTAGTAGCTTTGAGCTGGGATTCAGAGGTGGCCCATTAATTTCTGCTTGTGGACACAACCAAGTGAATGTCGGTCACTTGCCATGTGAAAGGAGAAGGTGAACAACTGGTCAGTGAAAGAGCACAAAGAAGATACACTGAGACACAATGTTGCAGAGGAGAGAAACAGAGAGAGAGAGAGAGAGAGAGAGAGAGAGAGAGAGAGAGAGAGAGAGAGAGAGAGAGAGATGGCCTGATTCCTGTTGAATTTCCAGTTCTGGCTGCAGTTATTTGATAGGTTTGGTTTCTCCCAGATTCTACAAGAAAAACTCAGTAACTTTCCAGTAAAGGCAATTTTTTTTCCCCTCAAGTAAACTTGAGTTGCTATCAATTACTTGTAACCAAAAGAATCTTGACTAAGACAGTTCATCTATACTTTAGAGGAAGATGGAATAACTCCAAGTGTCAATTGTACACAGTCATGAACAGTCAGTTTCAAATAGGATTTTGAAAGTCAAGTCGTTTTTATTTCACCAGCAAAACCACTAATCTTTTCTTATTTATGTGTTGTCAATAAATGCACTTACATCCATTCCTCTGAGATGAGATTCTCAGTGTTGTCAGTAAAGTCAGCAGGAAGTGGGAAGTTGATCCAAACCCCTTCGCCCTAGGATGATATGAAATGATATCAATTCAAAATGACACCCCAAACAGGGCATTACTGAATTAGACCTTAGTCTTTTTAAGTTTAAGATAAAAGCGTTTTATTAAGGTGCCAAATCCAACAAAGCAAGATGAAACTTGGTGATGGAATGATGGACAGATCTCACTTTATGTGAATTGTTAGTCATTTTTTCTTGTGCAAAGAGAGATGTTTTTTCATCTGTATGTTTGTTCGCATGGGAGCATTTTATACCAATGGATGAACACTGACTGAGAACTCAGACCAAACCTACAATTCTGAAGCTCACAAGAGCTGGCAGGGACAAAATTGATAGCCATAAGTTGGAGGGGGCAGTATTTTCTCCTTTATTTCAGTATAAATATAACTTTATAGTTTTTAGATTGCTTCTACACTCTTTGAGAGGGAATTTTTTTTTTATTAAAACACTAGTCTATTAAAAAAATTGCTGGTTGCAGAAATAGATGGTCTTTCAGGAGATCCTAAGGGAAACTAGATCCTGCCTGGTTTTGCAAGTTTGCTTCCTAAGGAGATGCTCGATTCCTTCCTTCACCAAAGCAGCACTTTCTTTGCCCATGTTAGAACATGGTTTTTTGCTTCTTTTGTTTGTTTGTTTTTTGTTTCTTATTCAATGACACAGTAGCTGAAATTTAATGAACACTAGCTATTTTTAGGTATTGTTGTATCTTATAGGCATCATCTGATTTAACTCTCACCATGGGTAGGATTGTTATAATCTCATTTACCGGTGAGAAAACTGAGGCACAGAGAGCTTATGTAATCTGCCAGTGATCCCTCAGTGGTAGATCTGAGCTTTGGAAACAGGCTGTTGGATTCCTAAGTCTTTGTTCTTTGTTAAGAATCACTATGCTCAGATTCAATGCAATCCCCATCAAAATACCAATGATATTTTTCACAGAAATAGAAAAACTAATCCTAAAATGTATATTTTAGGATTCAGACCCAGAATAGCCAAAGCCGTCCTGAGCAAAAACAACAAAACTGGAGGAAACTCATTACCTGACTTCAAGTTATACTACAGAGCTATAGTAACCAAAACAGTATGATATTGGCATAAAAACAGACACATAGACCAATGGAACAAAACAGGGAGCCCAGAAATAAATCTACACATCTATAGTGAACTTATTTTTGACAAAGTTGCCAAGAGCATACATCAGGGAAAGGATAGTCTCTTCAGTAAATGAAGAAGAATGAAACTAGACTCTTATCTCTTGCCATATACAAAAGTCAAATCAAATGGATTAAAGTCTTAAATGTAAGACCTGAAACTATGAAACTACTAAGAGAAAACATCAGGGAAATGTTTTAGGACGTTGGTCTGAGCAATGGTTTCTTGCATAATACCCCCAAAGCACAGGCAACCCAGGAAAAATTGGACAAATGAGATCACATCAAGCTAAAAAGCTTCTCCACAGCAAGGGAAACAACCAACAAAGTAAAGAGAAAAATCCACATAATGGGAGAAAATATTTACAAACTGCCCATATGACAAGACATTAATACCAAAATGTAGAAGGAGCTCAAATGACTTATCAGAAAAAAATCAAATAATCCAATTTAAAAAATTGGCAAAAGATCTGAATAACATTTCTCAAAAGAAGACATATAAATGGCCACCAGATGTGTGAAAAAATGCTCAATATCATTAAGTATCATAGAAATGCAAATCAAAACTACAATGAAATATCATTTCGCCCCAGTAAAAATGGCTTTTATCAAAAAGGCAATAATGAATGCTGGTGAGGATGTGGAGAAAGGGGAACTCTTGTACACTGTTGGTGGGAATGTAAATTAGTGAAACCACTACGGAGAACAGTATGAAGTTTCCTCATAAAACCGAACATAGAACTACCATATGACCCAACAATTTCACTGCCAAGTATATATCCAAAAGAAAGGAAATTAGTATACCAGAAAGATATCTGCACTACCATGTTTATTGCCACACTATTCACAATAGTCAAGATTTGAAATCAACCTAAGTGTCTATCAACAGATGAATGGATAAAGAAAATGGAATATTGTTCAGCCATAAAAAAGAATGAAATCCTGCCATTTGTAACAATATGGATGGAACTGGAGAACATTATGTTAAATGAAATAAGCCAAGCACAGAAAGACAAATTTTGCATGTTCTCTCTCATATATGGAAGCTAAGTATTAAAACGAGTGAGATCATGAAGACAGAGAGTAGCATGATGGTTACCAGAGGCTGGGAAGGATAGCAGGTAGTGGGAGATAAAGTCAGGATGGTTAATAGGTGCAAATATATAGTTAGATAGTTGCATAGAATGAACAATATTTGATAACGTAACAGTGACTATAGTCAACAGTAATTTAGGGTATACTTTAAAATAACTAAAAGAGTGAAATTGGAATATTACTAGCACAAAGAAATGATAAGTTCTTGAGAGGATGGATCCCCCAATTACCCTGATTTGATTAATACACAGTGTATGCCTGTATCAAAACATCACATGTAGCTTATAAATATATACAACTATTGTGTACCCATAATAATTAAAAATAGAAAATTTAAAAATAAACAAAATAATCAAAATGCTATGGGGGCTTTCCTAAGTACAAGTTGTTTGCTTTACATACCTTGCCTCTAATATTAAAGAACTCTCAATGAGGTGGGCAATTTACCCATTTTACAGATGAAAAAAACCTGAAGATCAAGCAATTAAAAGTGAGATATTCAAGACTCTTTATCACTGGTTTTCAGTAATTTGATTTTAATAAGTCCTAGCGTGTTTTTCTTTGTGCTTATTCTGCCTGGGACTAATTGAGGTTCTCGAGTTTTGGGGTTTAGTTTTCATCCAATCTGGGAAATTACCAACTATTATTTTCTCAGATAACCTTTTCTGCCTCCTCTCCTTCTGGGACTCAAAATATGAGTGTGTATTAGGATGCTTGATGCTGTCCCACAGGCCACAGAGGCTCTGTTCACTTCTTCTCAGTCTTCAAGCTTAGAGTTCCAGATGTACATAAAAGTTAAATTACATACAGAAAGCAGATATGGGGTGTGGGGGCAAATTTTACCATCACAAAAATATTATGCATTGCTCGATAATGACAATTCCTTTACCTTTTAAGCTATTTGCAGGGATTTAAAATTTATAAAAATTCAATCCACATATGCTTCCCCCCCCCTCCCGCAGAACTTACCTTTTTTATCAAATAAGATACATTTATAAATATATATGTACCATAATGTTTTCAGATGTGCAGATACTTATTTACTTCTTCCTGTAATTAAATTGTATTGGTTAATAAACAATCACTTCTTAGGCACCTTCTGTGTGCAAGATACTGCTTTGACTTTGCTAGAGAGATGAGAGGACGGAGCAGTACTATGCTAAAATGTGAGGTACAGTCCCAACAGTCAAACTACTTGTGATAGGAACTACTGAGAAATGGCATAGACATGCACAAAGCTAGCTCACAATGAGGCCGCATATGGTCCTATCATGATGTCCAAGTTGTTCTCTCCAAGACTACCTCTCTATCCTTCATGGCCACTGGGAGTTGTTGAGTTGAGCTTAACGTGATCAGATTAAATGTAAGTTTCCAGTGCTGGGACTTCATTCTGCAGGTCTTGGAAACTCAGGAGAATTGAGTAGTTAATGACCTAATTAACTAATTAACTCAGGTGTTACAGAGGGGAGAAAAACCAAGGAGGCCAAAGTGGAAGGGTCTGCAGGAGGCACCCTTGGTAGTTGTTCGAAGATCAGAAAATTGGGAGGAAATAGTTTACAGTTTTCTACAAAGTAGATGCTCTGACACTAATACTCATGAGATGTTTCTAAACTTTTTTTAAAAAGTTTTTTAAAAGAAGACTATGTGTGAGTATGATCAGACTGCTTAACTTCTCTATGTCTCAGCTTCCTCAGGTAAAATATGGACAATAAAGTGTTCCTACTTTACAAGTTGTTCCAAGGATTCAATGAGGTAACGTCAAGCATGTAAAGCCATGCCTGGCACATAGCGAGTACTCAGTAAATGTTGTCATGGTTTTGTTTCCATCACTACTATTCTTACATTAAAATGTTTTACAGAAGAGGAATATCACATATGAAGTTGTCCTATTAAGTCCTTGATCTTACATGTTTAAGAAATTTTAAAAATTGATTTAACTATTAATGTATAATGGTCAATTCTCATTATTTGTAGTAGTTATGTTCTATAAAGTTGTCATCAACATTGAATTAGCCAATCCTTAACTCCGCTTCTAGGCGAAATACAAGATTAGGTTCCTGTGAGCCTCTGCTCACATTTTTTGAAAACCATTCAGCACACAGACTTGTTTTATATGTATTTCTGTTTAAAGACACCTTATTTTGGCCAGACGTTGTGGTTCTCTCCTGTAATCCTAGCACTCTGGAAGGCTGAGGTTGGAGGATGGCTTGAGGTCAGGAGTTTGAGACCAGCCTGAGCAAGAGTGAGACCCTCATCTCTACAAAAAATAGGAAAATTAGCTGGGCATGGTGGTACATGTCTGTAGTCCCAGCTACTTGGGACGCTGATGCAGGAGGATTCTTGAGCCTAGGAGTTTGAGGCTGCAGTGAGCTATGATGATGCCACTGCACTCATTTGAACCCCTGTAATACTTTGAAATTAAAAAAAAAAGTATTGCATGATGCCAAACTTGTCTCTGCATTGCAGAAACCTTAAAGCCTTTAATATGCTAATGTATTAATACATTATGAGTTTCTTCAAATACAATATGTCCTAAGTTTGACCATCAGACCCTTTAGAAATGCTACTCTAAAGTGCTTTTGACAAAATCACCTGAAAATGTTTAAAATTAATTTATTTAGTTCAATAGATATGGGGGTACAAATGTTTTTTTGTTATGTAGATGAATTGTATAGTGGTGAATTCAGGGTTTTTTAGTCCTAGTGCTCAGAAATTTTCTATTTCAATGGAAGAATCATTTGCATTGTAAAAGTTGTCATTAAAATAGCCAAATGACCATTCTCTGAAATGCTTCTCAGTATCATGGGTGGATTTAACTAATTTCCAGATCTTACACATATTGTCTGCTCTCCTCCCTCTTATGTTATAGTCAATAAAGTTAAATCTCTGTGGGTGCTAAAATAACTTGCTAGGGGCTTTCCCAGAAGGAAAAAATGCTAACAGAAAATTTGCATTCTTCCTGCTTTTCATGGTTGTACATTTTCAACCTTAATAAGCAATTAAAACAATTTATATCAAGAGGTAGAATATATGCATTTCCACTTAAAATTTTGCTAGGAGAGGAAAGATTGAGAGCATGATGATTGAAGATTGACAACTAAGCCACAGCTCTCCAGGCATCGCCTTGGAACTACACTATCTTAATGAGAAACAGGGATTTACCCATTGGAAACGAAAGATGTTTTCACTCGTTTGCAGCCTATTCCTCCCAAGTTCATTGCAAGACAGATCTGAGGCCAGTAAGTTTAAGACTTTGTTAAAAACTTTCACGTGTTTTATAGAGAGAAATATCATGGATAATTTCTTTCTGGAATAGTTTTCTCTATCTTAAGATTTTGAATACTGTGAAGTCTGTTGTGAATGTTGACCTTTTTAGTCTTTTTTTTTATGTTAGAACCAGGAAACTGGGATGATTGGAGCAGGGCTCGAAAGGATGACTCAAAAGTCCTGAGGATCTGTAAGAGTACAGCTGAGAGAGAGCTCGGGCCAGGATACTGGAAGCAAGGGTCCAAGAGCCACTGGCTTGGACTCACATTCTAGTTCCTCCACATCCTGTCTGAGAGATCTTGGCCAACGTACTAAATCTCACTGTGCCTTATTTTCTCACTAGAAACAGGGATTTCAATAGATCTACCTCTATCATTGGGGATTTGGGTTTAGCTGCTTATAACAAATGTAAGTTCAGTGGCTTGTCCAAATAATGTTCATTTTTCTAGGATTAAAAAAAGGTCAGGCTTAGGCAGTCCAAGGATGCAGCAATAGCCCCAAGAGATCATCAGAGTTCCAGACTTTTTCTATAGTTTTGTGTTACCATCCTTGATGTGCAGAACAAATATGTAACTTTTATTCTCAAGGTCTCAAGATGGCTTCTGCACCTACAGATATTTATATTCCAGGCAAAATGAGGTGGAAAGGGAAAGAGGTGAAGTATTAAAATGTCTTCTCCTTGGAATGTTCTGCCTTATTGTTTGGTAATGCAAGCCTTTTCCAAAGCTTCTGCCTCTATCTCATTGAACAGAACTGCGTCACATGACCTTGAAAGGGAGGCTGGGAATTTCACAATTTAGGTAGCCACATGGCCACCCACACAAAATCACAGCCTTATGTATGTGGATATTGGCTAAGTAAACAGCAGTATCCCGCACACTTGTAATAATGTTGCAGGGATCAAGTGAGTCAGCACTTGTAAAGACCTAAGAACCCCAGGTTGGAATGTAAGAAGTATCCAGTGATTATTAGTGAGTGTTTATAACAAGCTTAGAAAGAAGGAGCGACTCTCCATGGATGTCTTTGAAAGGAAGGAAAATAAATTCTCCACCTATCTCCATGTCCTACCTTGACTTCCTGGCTCTAGCCCAAGTGGAAACTGCCTTCCGATTTTCAAATATTTGAAGACTTCTCATTTTATGAAATGTTGATTTTTGGCCCAAGGCTCTTTTGGACAATGATAACTCATTATCGTTTCTGCCTGGCATGCTCTTTCAGTCTGTGGAATGTGTCACTAGGAGAAAACACGGGACAGATGCAAAGAACATGGCCCTGATGCAGCCAAACACCTGGATGCCACAAATGGCATTTCTCAACATGGGAGCAGGTTTGGCTGCCAAATATGAGCTGGGACTTACAAAGTACTGCAAAAGCAAACAATTTATTTAGCCCTTTTCATGAATATTTTGGTATAAGGCACTAGCATCTCAGACACCAGTGCCAAATATATTACATTCTTGAAATAGCAAAAACTCTGGTGGTCGCTGATATGTGTGATTTCCTTTGGAGCAGTATTCCTTCTTGGATGTCTTAAAGAATTTGCCTACTAAAATCAAAATGTTGCTACAGGCTTTCTTTCCTTTGTCCTTTTCCCCTTTCTTCACCAAAAATTCATTAAGTGCCTACTATGAACTCAATAACAGTATCCATGCTGGGGAGACAGAGATTTAGTAAGTCATAATTCACTAATTAACTCATTCCACAATATGTCTCTGCATGTTTCCTATGCTGTGGTTCACTTTGTGAAGTGACCAGGACGCAATGGTGTGCAAAATAAAGGAACAGGATAAGATCTGAACCCTGAGTTCTCCATGGGAAAGAGATAAGTAAACACAGGATTGCAATACACCGAGATAAGTGATATGAATGAACAGATGCCAAGGTCAACTGAAGGCTGCCTGGGTTTGGTTTAAGCTAAGAGCACTTGGCAATGCTATCTTCCTTTATAAGAGGGGAATGTTTAATTGGAATGATACTTAAAAGTAACAGGGAAATTGAAAAATCCTTTCCCTCAGTTAAATTTGTTTGATAGAATGTACCCAAAATAGTATATTTAGGGTTATAGACTTTTTTGAGATGTTTCGAAGCTACGAATGTGTGAGCTATAATAATTTGCCTTCAAGTTATTCATAAAAATCTTGCTTTTTCTATCAAGTTTTGCCCTAAGAAAAACATAACTTTTAGTGGAGGAAAAAAAGATATCATGTGTATGCTATTATTTGTTGCCTAAGGGATGTTTCAATTTTATCTTGTCTTACAAAAATAAATGATATTTCAAAAGTGTTCATCAGGGAGATAATGGAACAACTATTGGAGAAGTGATGGGTGTTTTTTGAGAAAAAAGTCTGTGACTTGGGAGAATCATAGAATCATAGAATTTCTAGGCTGGAAAGGGCCTTAAAACACATACTATGTGTAATGCGGTACATGGAAATGACGAAAAATTCAACTGAGATTCAACAGAATCCAGTATTATTTTTTTATATTCCATTTTCAAGTCAGTAGGCTTTGATTTGAATATTGATGAAGTCAAATGAGATCTTCTCATGTCTCTTTAATGCATTATTCCAAACACCATGTTCTGGCACAGGGAAAGGAAGACATGTAAATAAGCTGTACCCAGAATTTATAATTTTAGCATGAATTTAGGAAAATTCTTTAGACTCAGCTTTTGCATGTGAAATATAGCAAAATGTGTAAACAAAAAGAGTTAATTATGTATTCATATAAATGCATATGTTAGTAGGAATCATGTACCATGTAACATTAAAATATATAGCATAATATATAATATAAAAGACTGTATCATGTAAATGAGCTCAGGAGTACACTGCGCATACTGCGGTTTAGCTAGAATTACTATGACAGCCATAACTTCTGCATTTCCTGATTTCTTTTTCAGTATGAATTTGTAACTTAAATGTTACATTATTATAGGTTTCTGCTTTCTTTTCTTCTGTGTAGTTCAAAAAGACAAGTCACACACCAGTGCTCCTGTTAAATCCTCATTTAATAAAGTGTACCTCTTGAGCACATCACACTTGTTCAGGGATCAAACATCTGGGTGGGTACCCTTGCAGTTAGAAAAAAAGGAGAGAGGAAAAAAAAGACTATAGTGAAATCTTAGAATAGAGTTTGCAAAAGATTCATAACATGTATAATTTACAATGTACCAAATTCTCTTATTACAGAATTTTTTCTTCCAAGTTATTCATTTGTAGAAAAAATACGAGAAAGCAGGAACATGATTTGACTCTTAGGTTATAAGCCCACAGAAATTTTATTTCAAGATTGTTCAAAAAATACGAACCGAAGAGAATCTCTTTATGATGTTGTCACTTGCCTTAACAATATCTTACATTTAGCTTCATGGAGTGATCATTTTTTCCAAGGTCTGATTCACCCTGTATTTTTATTTCAGTCTATAGAATTTAGCTATCTTTTCATGGGGCTCAAGGGTGACACATAAAAGTACACAAACTATGTTTGCTTGCCTCTTTTGTCTCTTTGTTATTAGGGGTCACCATTTCTGGTTTTTGTGTGTGCCATTTTGAAAATTAATCAATACCAATTTAGTACTGTAAAATATTTAATAGAATCTTTAGATGTAGTCTGTGATCTTAGGCATCAAACAATCTTAGAGTGGGATAACCCAGCTATGGTCATCTACCCCTGACAGAAGATTATGCAGTGTATTTGCCCCTAAGATCAGGAACAAGACAAGGGCATCCATTTTTGTCACTTTTATTCAATATTGTATGGGAGGTTCTAGTGAGAACAATTAGACAAGTAAAATAAAAAAACTTCCAGATTGGAAAGAAAGAAGTAGAACTATCCCTATTTTCAGATGACATGATCTTTCTTTGCATTTAGGAAACCTAAGGAATCTATTAGAAACTACTAGAACCAATAATCAAATTGAGCAAGATGCCAGGATACAGAAGTCATACAGAAAAATCAATTGTATTTCTACACAGAAGCAGTAAAAAATCTGAAAATTAAATTAAGAAAGCAATTATATTTACAATACCATCAAAAAGAATGAAAAATACTTAGAAATAAATTTAACAAAACAGTGCAAGACTTATACATTGAAATCTTAAGGAAAGCCTCCATGAATGGAAAGATACCTCATGTTTATGAATTGAAAGCTTTAATATTTAAAGTGACAATAATCTTAAGCTGACCTGCAGATTCAGTTCAATCCCTGTTAAACTCCTGGCTGGATTTTTGCAAAAATAGAAAAGCTGATCCTAAAATTCATATGGACATGTAAGGGAATCAGAATAGCCAAAACAACCTTAAAAAAAAACAGATTTGGAGGACTCACACTTCCCAATTTCAAAAACTTAGTACAAAGCTTACTACTTACTTTCCACTTATTACAACAGTAATCAAGGTGATGTGGCACTGGCATAAGGATAGACATGGAGATCAATGGAATATGATTGAGAGTCCAGAAATAAACCCTCACTTCATTGTTAATTGATTCCATGGGGAGAAGAATAATCTTTTCAACAAATGGTGTTGGGACTACTGGATATCCACAGGCAAAAGAATTAAGCTGAACTCTTCTCATACCATAAACAAAACTTAACTCAAAGTGAGTCAAAAATCCAAATGTACAAGCTTAAACTATAAAACTCTTAGAACAAAAGACAGGAGTAAATCTTTGTGACTTTGGGTTAGGCATGGTTTTGTAGATAGAACACTAAAGCACAGAAAACTAAAACACTAAAAACACGCAAAAATAGATAAATTGTACTTAATCAGAATTTAAAAATTTTGCACTGTTTTATTAGTATTTATTTATTTGTATTGAGACAAAAGTCCTGGGATTACAGGCATGAGCCACTGCCCCCTGCAGTTGTGTGCTTCTTTTCATGAAGAAAATGAAAAGAAAACTCCACAGAATGGTAGAAAATTTATCTGATAAGGGAGTTGTATACAAAATACAAAAACAACTCTCTTAATTCAATAACAAGAAGATGAAGAATCCAGTTTAAAAATGGGCCATAATTGGAAATGACATTTCTTCAAAGAAGGTACATAAATGGCCAATAAGCACATGTAAAGATTCTCAGCATCGTGAGTCATTAGGAAAATGTGAATCAAAACCACATGAGATACCACTTCACACTCACTAGGAGAGCTATAATTAAAAAAAAAAAAAAGAAAATAGATGTTGGTAAGTGTAGGATGTGGAAAAACTGGAACCCTCCATTGCTAGTGGGAATGTAATAGTTGAGAGTTATCTTCCACTCATCGCTGTGAAAATGTTCTTGCTTTTGCTTGTGGCTTCCATTGTTGCTGATGAAAGTCTGCTGTCCTTCTGATTATCTCACCTGCTCAGATAACAGGTCTCTTATTTTTGATAGCTATTATGATTCTTCTCTTAATCTTTGATCTCCTGTGTTATGATTTAGCTTTGGTTTTTCCTTTAACATACTTGAATCCAGTGTAGGTTTCCATAGAAAAAAGTTTGTGTTTCCTTGAGTTAGTTTTCTTTGAGTTATATATTATCTCTTTGGTAGTGCTTCTTAATTATTTCTCTTTTTGGAAAGTTTCTTAGATATATTTTAAAGCTTCTTATTATTTACTCTATTCACTTTCATAATTTTCATCTCTTTATCTCTTTTGAATTATTGGTGATTTCTAATTATTAATCTTTCATCACTACTCTCTTCAGATGTCTACTGTTCAATCCATATGTTGTGCTGTTTTTTTCATTTTCAATGAATATGATTCTCATTTCTAGAAATTATGTTTGTAAAAAAAAATTTACCCTGAAGTTTCTATTTCTTCCGTCACCTCTTCGAATATTTTATAAATATATATAACTTTATAATATTATATATCTTTAAAATATTTAGAATATAGTCATTCCTCTCTCTCTCCTTTTTTCTTTCCCTTTTAATTGCTTCTTTTTCTTCTTCCATTCAATATTTGTTGATTGCCAATAAATGCCAGGAAATAGAGCATGAAAAAAAATGCTATTGCCTTCGGAAATAAGTCTTTCTTTCTCTCCCTCTCTTTCTCATAGATGATATAGATATAGACATAGACATAGATGTAGATACACATAAGATGTAGATACAGAGTTAGCTCAGCTGGATACATGTTATGTGGAGAAGGATAGAATAAGGCAAAAGGGATGTGAGGTAAAAGGGGCAGGAGTTGCTGAAATTATATACAGACGGTCAGAGGCTCTATGATAAAGCATCATTTAAGCAGAGACTGGAAGGAAGGGAGACGATCACGTGGGTATCTTGGAGAAAAGCATTCTAGGCAGAACAAACCTTAAGTGCCAACATCCTGAGATTAGAACTTCTTGTTGAAGAACAGCAAGGAAGCAGGGTAGCCAGAAAGGATTAAGCTGGGGCAGGGGAATACTGATAGGATATGAGGTCACAGAGATGATGACAGGGGTGCCACCACATTATATAAGGCCTTTTACACCTTTTCAAAGACTTTCACTCTGAGTAATGTGGGAGCCACTGAGGGGTTTGAGGTGAGGAGTGATTGGATCTGACTTGTGTTTAAAAGTATTATTATGTCTACTAGTGGACTTCAGAAGGTAAGATTGAAAGCAGGGCACTACTGGAGTGATCGAGATGAAGGATGATGGTGGTGAAAGTGGTAAGAAATGCTTGAATTCAAGATATGTTTTGAAAGAAATGCAACAAATAGGATTTGCTGATGCTTTTGAAATAGGATGGAGAGGGGGAAGAGAGAGAGAGAAAGAGAGAGAGAGAGAGAGAGAGAGAGAGAGAGAGAGAGAGAGAGAGAGAGAGAGAGGATTCAAGACTCACACCAAGGGTTTTAACCTGAACAACTGAGAGGATAGTGTTGGCCTTAACTGAGATGATACAACTATGGGATAGTTTTGGGTGTGTTGTACATGAATTGCCTATTAGATATCCTAGTGGGGATGTTGAGCAGACAGTTGGATATACAGGCTGTGGAAATGTGAGTCTAGACTTCAAGGGAGGGTTCTGCAATGGAAAAATAAATTTGGATATTTGTCAACACCCAGATAGTATTTAGAGTCATGAGCTCTACCAGGAGTGAGTGTAAATAGAAAAGAGAAGGTAAGAAGTCAGAAGAGTAAACTTTGCAGCAATTCAATGTTTAGACACCAGGAGGGACCAGCAAGGAGATAAAGAAGAAGCCAGTGCTGCAGCAGGAGAAGTAAGAAATAGAGAAATCCTGGTAGCCTAGTGAAATCTTGCCACATGGGAGTCACTGTACACATGAGCTATGTAAGTGAAGGTAGTGGGGACAAAAACCTGACAAATATGGGTTCAAGAGAGAATTGGAAAGAAGACACAAAGACAGCAATTGAAACCAATGATTTCATGGAGTTTGCTATAAAGAAGAGCAGAGAAGTGAAATTATGGCTGTAGGGGAATATGAGTCAAATGAATGGAAGAAAGCTGTAAATGTTTTAAATGTGGGAGGTATTACAGGATGTTTGCATACTGATGAGAGTATTCAGAAGACAGACAGAAATTGATGATGCAGGAGATATGAGAGATAGTTGCTATAGGGCTTCAAAATTCACCATAGCATATTCAAACACATTCAAACATAGAAACAGAAACAGAATATTTGGGGACAGCTGCAGGTGGGCTGGGAGATGTGTTGGCAAAAACATAGAGAAGTTCTGTTTTCATTACTTCCATTTTCTCAGTGAAATAGGAATCAAATCAACAGTGAGAATCAGACAGTGAGAGGAGGTGTTGAAATTTACAAGAACTGGGAGAGAGTGTAAAATAATTGTCTAAGAGAGTGGGCGAATGAATGGACTAGAGAATTGTAGTAAGATTACAAGAGTGCTAAAGGCCCTCTTGAGGTTGCTGGACGTGAATTTAAAATGAGACAGGTCAGCATGGCTATGTGTTTTCACTAGTCACATTTAGTCACTAAGTGCTGGGGGGAAGGGACTGATAATTGGATGTAATCAGGATTAGTATTTTGTCAGATTAGTAAATTGGAGAAAGAGGGGCAAGGGTACTAGAGATACATATCCAGGTAAGTTTGTGCAATTGTTGGAGTTAAGTATATGAGAGGAATTGAGCTGTTCAAACAGATATGGTGGTTGTTGAGTGGGATGCTTGAAACTGAATTTTTGGAGAAGGTACAGTTATTAGCAATGATGCATTTTAGGATTTGGGAAGCAGATGCCTGAGGTAGCATGGGGAACAAGTTCATTGCAAAAATGGAGGCCAAAAAACTGAGAGCATAGGTTATTGAAATTATCAGTAACATCTGTGCTGCCCAAAATGGTAACCATCAGCATATATATAGTTACTTACATGAACTAAAATTAAACAAAATAAAACTATAGTTCCTTAGCTATACTAGTCACTTTTCAAGTGCTTAATAGCCACATATGTCTAGTGGCTACCATATCAGGTAGTGCAGAGATAGAACATTTCCATTACTGGAGAAAGTCTATTGGATTGATCTTCATGAATATTGATATTGTCAACAATTATGACAAGAGTAACTTTGGAGAAGGTCAATGAGCCAGCTGGTAAACATCTTCAAAGAATGAGTACCAAAGAGGTTATCCACCCTAACTTCATGCGCAATGTCTCTGACAAGTGTGGAAGAGAAAGCAGCCACTCTTTGGGAAGGCTGAAAGGGAACAGGGTATCATCAGAAGAGAACCAGATTTTAGTTACAGTAAAGATGTGAAAAAACCATTCAGAAAAAACTGAATATATAGGAATTTGTAGATAAGAGAAGGTGAGATCTATAGGGTACCATGGAAGTTTTTGTGGAGTTGAAGAGAGTAGATTAGATCAGTGTAAAAAATGTACAAGACTATATGGGGATAAGATTCCAGATGAAGAAAGACGACCTCAAAGTCTTGGGCTTCTTGTAGTGACTTATGTAAGGAATGGAACATAGAAAGGTTATTTCCAGTGGTCTCTTAGGCGAGGTTGTGAGTACCTGTAGGGAGACATGAGCAGGATTCTCACCAGTAATGGTTATCAGGGATGGCAGAAGGAATCTTAGTAATACTAGGAGTCTTTGAGAGAGATATATATATATATTTTTTAATAGATATAAATATAGATATAGACTTATTTATCTGTAGATAAATATAGATATCTATATATTAATAACAAACAGATAAAATCAACATAGATAATAATTATATAGATTATATCTAATATTATATAGACATATCTATATCAAAATATCTAAATAGATTAATATCTATATACATCTTTCTATCTATATCTATATTTATACCTGTATCTATATTAAGATCCAGATCTTATATTTTGGTTTTAAAATTCAGAAAATAGTTATAAAATTATTTTTATACATTGTGTATCTTTTCTTGAAGTAATTATCTTTTGTTTTTGCATTGGCTTTCTAAACAGCTTTGTAACACTATTTAGACATTTTAAAATATGAATCTTGCCCAGCCAGCCCTTTTGCATTCTGGCTTCCCGATTTTTAAAGCACTTTGTCCTGCTTCATCTCAGTTGATTGGAATATAACTTAAATATTTTTTTTCTGAGATGAGTAGTAGTCTATTTTTTGGGCTCTTTCATGTCTGGGAATGTCTATTTGTTGCCTTCTTATAAGAATGGTATTTTTTATTATAAAATTATTGGGTTGCAGCATTTCTCCTAGAACTCCAGATGTTGTTCCATTATTTTCTGTTAATGTTGCAGAAAAGGAATTTGTGGTAAATTGAATATTATTTCTTTGTTAGAAATGCCTTTTTAAATTCTGCCTGAATACTAGTAAGGTATTTTGTCTTTACCTTTGTACCCCCAAAATTTTTTCCAGTCTGTATCTAGAAATAAATCTCTTAATTAGTTTTGCCTGGAGTGAGCTTGTTCAATACATAGCTCTTCCCTCAACATAGGAAATTTTTTTTCCTGCTATTGCTTTCATTCGAGGCTCTAGCTCTTCATTTTCTGTATATAGAGTTGTTCATATTTTTTCCTCTTATTTCCATTCCTTCACAGAAAAGTATTAAAGTTTTGCTTCTACAGGGTGAGACCTCATCTTTATTGAATCAGTTGTGTGTTTTTATTTTTACACTCTTTTAAAATTTTTAATATAATATTTAGTACATAAAATGTTTAATAAGTACATATATTTTCGAGCATAATAAAATGAATACTCATAACTTACTATCCATCTGAAGAGCTGAACACTACCAGTACTTTTTTTTAAATAATAAAAGCAGCAGTTTATATATGTACATATATAAAATTTAAAGGTTTGACTTTCCCAGGACCCAAAAAGGCTATTCAAAGATCAGCTCAGTAGCTAACTCAAGGGCTATCAAATGCCAGGAAAGAGAACTAGCCTTATAGTCAGAAGACGGCCCCGCAATTCAAGTATTCACACTGAGCCTTTTCGAATAGTTAGAAGAAATAACAAAGTTGACATTTTTGCTGTCTTAGAAATTTTACAAGAACTGCTTTTACTTTTCTGCACCGTAACCAGAAGATGATATTTTATTCAATATTTAGTCAATTATTTTAGCCAGAAACTTTGGATACTAAGCAAATGGGATTTCTTCCTTTCTATGACAATTATGCTGCATTCCACGTGGACAACTGCATCTTTAGCAGTTAATTCTAGAGCTGGAAATTAGGGGGCTATAGAAACATATGGCATTTACAGAACTGGTAAAAATAAAATAAGAGGTGGAGTCTCAGATTCGCTTCTGATAGAGACGGGCTTTGAGGAAAAATCCTTGCTTATCTGAGGCCCTGCCCTATACTAACCACAATAATTTATAATGATTCCAAATCTAGTTCTGAAGCTGTGAGAACAGTATGAGTTTGAATTGTTGCACACCAAAAGTAAAAATTGAGAGCAGTTTGTATTAGTCTATTGAGAGCTCTGCTCTATAACTCTCCTAAAAAGAGAGCAGGAAGGGTTTTAAAGGTTGATCCCAAGTTGTAGCCTGGGGGTAGTACCTGAGAGGACAGAGGTCAGTCATTTCTGGTACCGCCTAATACAGGGAGGGGCCAGGGGCTAACAGCTGGCATTGAACACTCAAGTGTCAGGATATTTCCTCCCTCCCTCCAACTCTTCCCAAATAAGTGGATACTCTTCGGGCTGCCCCTGCCCAGGGTAGAGCAGTTTCTTGGGCAATTTCCACTGGTTTTTATTGTCTCCTCATCTGCCCACAAGCCCAGGATACTCAGATTCATCCCCCACCCACACCCAGCAGGTGGGTACAGAACACACCAACCCACCACCTTGCAAAGAATGTCTCTTTTTCTCAGGACTGCATTCGTATATGCTGTACCCTGAGGTTGTGCAACACTAACTGCTCCCCTGACCCCTCTCACATGGCTTTCCTTCTCTATGTCTAGCAAGCGAGGAAGGCAGCGAGATGCCCCAAGCCTCTGTCTTCTCCATTTGTTTCTTACTGAGCCGTGGAGTTAAACTGTCAGGAAAGTTAAAGAATATTGATTCTGGCCTTAAAAGTCAAATCTAATACACTCCATCTGTAGACTCAGCATGTGAACAACAGTCCCGGCACTGCTTATCTCCGATGTTTCATGATTCATGACATGGTAACAGTCAGGGTTACTGCAGTTGTAGATAAAAGGGGTGTCACCCCCATCGCTGCCCCTCCCCTGCAATACACGTGGACCCTGGGCTGGCCATGGGCTCAATACTGTTTTGTTTGTTTTTTTGAGACAGAGTCTCACTCTGTTGCCTGGGCTAGAGTGCCTAGTTCACAGCAACCTCAAACTCCTGGGCTCCAGTGATCCTCCTGCCTCAGCCTCCCAAGTAGCTGGAACTACAGGCATGTGTCACCATGCCTGGCTAATTTTTTCTATATATTTTTAGTTGTCCAGATAATTTCTTTCTATTTTTAGTAAAGATGGGGTCTCGCTCTTGCTCAGGCTAGTCTCGAACTCCTGACCTCGAGCGATTTTGAAGGTGTGCTCATCACCAACCCTATGCTCTGTATATGATCTTAAACTTGTGTTTAACATTCCCCTGATTTTTCTGAAAAATAAACCTTTTATTTTATAAGAGTTTTAGAGATAGTACTGAGAGTTACCATACAGCTTTTGCTATTTTACTTTACATGCTATAATTTGGATTCTTTTTCAATTCTTCAGAATCTAATCCATTCCATTTTTACCTAGTCTTTCTTTTTCTTTTCTTTTCTTTTTTTTTTTTTTTTTTTTTTTTTTTTTTTTTTGCCTACAATAGAGTCCAAATCTGCTCACATTTTATAGAGAATGCTAGACAGTTTACTGAAATTTTCGTGTGTGTCCTTCAGTTTTTTTTAAGTATGTTTTTCTTTTGAGCCCTCTTGATGGTGATTTTTCCCTTTATCCAGGCAGAACTTTTTAATAGGTCTTGTATTAGTTTTCTAGGGCTGCAGTAACAAAGTAGAACCAACTGGGTGGCTAAAAGCAGCAGAAACTTATTCTCTCTCAGTTCTGGAGGCTAGAAGTCCAAAATCAAGGTGGCCATAGGGGCTGTGGATCCTCCCTCTGAAGCCTTTAGAAGAGGATCCTTCATGTTTCTTCCAGCTTCTGATAGCCCAGATGTTCCTTGGCTTGTGGCTGCATCACTCCAGTCTCTGCCTCCATCTTCTTTCTGTGTCTGCCTTCACATGGCATTCTTCTCTCTGTGTTTGTGTCCACATTTCCCTCTTTTTATATGGACACCAGTTATATTAGATTAAGGGCCCACCCTACTCTGGTATGACCTCGTTTCAAATTAACTGATTACATCTGCAATAACCCTGTTCCCTAACATTCACAGGTACTGGAATTAGTACTTCAATATATGTTTTTTGGGGACACAATTCAGCCTGTAACAGGCTTCATGTTTGTTTGTTTGTTTATTTTCTTACTCATCTCTGATTCAACCTTCTAAGGTTCGGCATTTGTCTCCAGAACATATTATCCTTGGTCCTGCAAATTTCCCAAAGCACACTGTCAGGACCACTTCATTGCTTAGTTTCTACAACAGTTTCTAATTTCTGAGCTCCCTGTTGTTTTTTCAAGTGCATCTCCTATCTTATTCTATTCTGGGTTGTTTCTCTTTTTTTTTTCTTTAACTCTGAGCTGATATAGAAAACTATTAATACAATATTTCTTAGAAGATCTGTATTGTCACTCATTTCCATCTGGTTTCTGAGCATTTGTTTTCTGGGATTTCCATGATCTATCTTGTCATTAGAACACGGAGATAGGAAAAGGATCGGGAAAGAGCACTTTGCAGAAGTTGGAGGATAGCAATGGATATTGACTTAGTTTTTTTACTGGTTCAGAACCAGAGGGAGGGGTATGAAGCTGGGGTGTTTTGTGAGTGGAAGTTCTATCATTTGTGTGTATTCATCTCAAGTTCTGGCATTGGGTGGTCTTTCAGTCTTAGTAGATAGTGCTGTTGAGAATATTTGTCTTTGTTCATCATCTGGTATCTTTATAATAACTTAAATATTTACTAAGAAGTTGGAAGAGGATGCATGAGGAACTGCTACTTTCCTTCCCTGGGTTCTTGAACATAAAGGCCATGCTGTCTTAAGGTTTAGTCAATAATCTGTGTCCATGCTACTTGGAGTCTCTTGGTGCTCTCTTTTGCCTTTCATCTCCGTTAGCTTCCCTTTGAGGTTCTTTCACATGTAAAATAAAAAGGCGGTGAATGGTAATAATTGACAGTATTATACATGGTTATTGTTGTATTCCGTTTAACTTAGTTTCCACTTAAAAAAAAAGATAGTCTGCTCAAAACGAACAATAAAAACAAACAAACTAATTAAAGAATGGGCAAAGGAGTGAAATAGATATTTTTTTCCAAAGAATATATACAAATGGCTAATAAGCACATGAAAAAATGCTCTACATCATTAATCATTAGGGAACTGCAAATCACACAATGGGAAGCCACTTCACACCCATTAGGACAGTTATTATTAAAACATTGGAAAATAACAAGTATTGGTGAGGATGTGGAGAAATTGCAACCCTCATGCATTGCTCCTGGGGATGTAAAATGATTCAGCCACTGTGGAAAATAATATGGAGGTTCCCCAAAAAGTTAAACATACAATTACCAAATGACCCAGTAATTCCACTTCTAGGTATATACCCCGAAGAATTGAAAGCAAGGATTTGAACATATATTTGCATACAAATGTTATGGAAGAATTATTCACAATAGCCAAAAAGCAGAAACAGCACAAATGTGCACTAACATATGAATAGATTAAAAAAAAAAAGGTATAAACATATAATGGAATATTATTCAGCCTTGAAAAGGAAGGGAATTTGGATATATGCTACAACATGGATTGAAAACATTATGTTAAATGAAATAAGCCAGGTGTCTGGCTTATTTGTGTGTCTGACTTCTATAAGATGAACTTTTTTAGATTTAACATGAATGAGATCATGCAGTGTTGATGTTTCTGTGCCTGGCTTATTTCACCTAACATAATGTCCCCTGGGTTCATCCATGTTGTCACAAGTTACAGGATTTCATTCTGTTTTATGGCTATTTAGGTTGATTCCATATCTTGCAATTGTGAATAGTGCAACAATAAACATAGGTGTGCAGATGTCTCTTTGTCATTCTGATTATATTTCCTTTGAATAATATGCTCAGTAATGAGATGACAGATACTGTATGATCCTGCTTATATGAGAGTCCCAGAATAGGCAAATTTATAGACACAGAAAATATAAATAGAGGTTAACAGGGGTTGGTGGAAGACAGAAACGGGGAGTTATTGTTTAAGAGGTATGGGGTTTCTGTTTGGAATGATGACAAAGTTCTGGAAATGAATAGTGGTAATGATTATAAAAAATTATAAATGTACTTAATACCACTAAATTATACACTTAAAATGGTTGAAATGGTAAATTTATGTTATATATATTTTACCATAATAAAAAAACCCAACCCTTTCCCCCACAGAAGATAGTCTGTGATAGAATAGGAGGTATCGGGGCAAATTACCAGTCACCTAGTGCTTCTGTCCCCCCAGTTTTAAGGAGACGGTGTGGTTCTGGGCAAGATCACCTTGAACTCTGGAGATAAAAACAGTTTGGTGAAATAGTAGTTGAGAAGAGTCAAGTACAGTGATCGAGGTAAATAATTTTCCTTTGTAGTCAGTTTCCTTTTAAACCCTGCTCTTTAGAGCTTGTATTTTGCATTTTAATATAGCTGGCAATTGGAGAACTAAGATTTTTTTTCTTTTAAGCAGATAATTGTCAATTGGGAAAACTACTTAGCACTGTGTTAGTGTCCTGTAACAGATTACCACAACTGGGTGGTCTAAAACAATGGAAATTTATTCTCTCGCAGCTCGGAAGGCCGGAAGCCAGAAATCAGTATCACTGGGTTGAAATCAAGGTGTCAGCAGGGTCACACTCCCTCTCGAGGCTCCAGGGGAGATTCCATTTCTTGCCTCTCCCGGCATGTGGGGGCTTCTGGCATTCTTTGTCTTGTGGCCACATCACACCAATCCCTGCCTCTGTCTTCGCTTCTTTCCTCTCCTCTGTGTGTAAAGTCTCCTTCTGCTTCTCTCTTGTAAGGATGCACGCAATTACATTTAGCACCCGCAGGGTAATCTCTGCATCTCAAGATCCTTAACTTAGTCACACTGGCAAAGTTCCCTTCCCCTTACAGGGGGAATGTACAGGTTCTAAGGGTTAGGACCTGATGTCTTTGAAGGACCGTTATTCTGCTCAGCACCGGCACCATCTACTATGATCCAGCAATTGTGTACACACAACGCACTCACACACACATACTTTTTTTCCTACCAAAAGATATGTTTAAAAATGTTCATAGCAGCATGACTTGTCATAGTCAGAAACTGGAACAATCCAAATATCCATCAACAGTAGAGTGGATGAACCAGCTGGGATCTGGTCATACAATGGAATATTTTACAGCAATGACAACGCAAACACTGAAACTAGACCCAACGACATGGATGAATCTCACACATAGAATGTGACTGAAAGCAAGCAGGTACAAAACGGGAAGCCCTAAAAGAGTCCACTTTCATAACATTAAAACAGGTAAATGAATCTGCAGTTTTTAGAAGTCAGGATAATGGTTTCCTTTGAGGAGGCAGTGACGGGAAGAGAGTGTAAGAGGGTTTTTGGGGTGCTGGTGAGATTTCTTGATCTGGATACTAGGTATTAATACTTAAGTCAACTGACTTGTAAGAATTCACTGAGCTTCCCACTTATGATTTGTGTGTATTATAAAATGTATAATTAAGTGAAAAAGAAAGCTACCAGTTTTCTCAGGGCCAGGAAGAATCTTCAGGGTAGTAACCAGAGTAACAGAGAGCTAGAGCCAGAAAAAGAGGAAGGGGTCCTGACTTTTAGGTAGCAGTCAGGGCTTTAGGAGTTTGAGGTTGCAGAGCCTAAGAACAGATAGGTAAGATGGATGATATTTAGAGAAGTGTCAGCTTTTCTTAAATTCTTTGAGAAAACGTATAAATAAATCAATCAGTTGCTAGATGGACAGTTAGATCACTAGATAAATTATAGAGGTAAGGTCTGAACACAGGCAGTTGGGTCAGTTAAGCTGAGAACTATCAAGAACAATGCTGGCCAATTTGGTAGCCATTAGCCACATGTGGCCATTCACATGCAATGTGGCCAGTCCAAATAGAGGTGTTCTGTATATCAGCTTTCAAAGACATAGTGCAAAAAAAGAGTAATATTGTTTTATATTGATTATATGTTGAAATGATAACCTTTGGATATATTGAGTTAAATTAAATATATAATTAAAATAATTTCCACTTGTTTCTTTTTATTTTTCAAAATACTAGAACAATTAAAATGACAATTAAAATGACATATGAGTAGCACTTGTGACTTGCATTCTATTTGTATTAGATAACACTTATGAATACCATAGTAAATCTGCTAAGTAGTTGATAGGTGTGTAAACTATTACTTATTTGCTTTTCTGGCTAGTGTAGGACTTGGACAGGGCCTGATTAAGGTTAGTCCCACAAAGGGAAGACTAAAGAGACTGGAGTTGGTAGCAAACAAGAGAACTATTATTTCTGAGTTTTCACATCCACAGGAGGCCTAATTGTTCAAAATGATGAGTTCAAAACTAAGGCATCATTGCTCGTCTGGTGGTTACATAATCTTTTAACAGAACCAGTGTGGGGAATATTATAAGCAGCTTTTTGGGAGAAGGTGGTATGACAAAGTGGGCAGAGAACTGTCATTGGAGTCAGACATTCCTGAATTCCAGTGGAGAGGCTGTTACTTACAGGCTGGGTGGCCTCAGCTCAATGACATAATTCCTCTGGACTTTATTTTCCACAGCTATACAGTGAGCTTATTAATGTCTACCTGGTAGGCTGTTAGGTTTGAAATAATATAGAAAGCATATAGCATACAAATGACTGTCAAAATGTGGTAGTGCTCTCATTCTGAGTTCATTAAAAGGTATAAAGAAAACACAATGAATGTTTTCTGGGTTTTGATCAGAAAAACTCTAAAAGTTGTTTTTGTTTTTTTTTTTTTTTTAGATTCTTGAGATACTTTAGAAAAATCTTGAGCCATTCCAAATCTTTGGTCTCTCTGGCGAATAATGAAGATAAGCTCACACACAGAAAGCCAGGCCACAGGGCATCTTCTCTTTCTCCTTGTGTACATTTCACTTCAAGGAATTAGTGCCTGGATCACAAAGCATTGCTCTGCTTTCAAACACTCGGCAATGGCAACTCGTTCCTTCTCGTCCCAGATGTAGGCAGGCCACCCCATCAATCACTCTCACAGTCACCCATCAACATGTCATTGCGGTATCAGAGATCTGTTTTGGCAGGCTTGCTGAAGGGTACACGTAATCAATGGAGACGCCACACTTAACCGTGATTGATGCCAATCTTTTGACAATTTCGCCCGCCAGACCCCTCCATCATTCGGTGGCAACGCTTTCCTAAGTGCTAACTAATTTCTGTGAATTATCACAGTCACTTTATAGACTGACTTGTAGTGATGTCTTTTGTCACAGCTTCAAAAGGGTTTTTTACCTTGTATGTTCCTTTTCTTTTTAACCTCCGAGGCTTCTTTCCATGTTTCTATCACTCTCCATTCATCACAGCAGGATATTTTTTTCAAGGTAAATAAAAAGGATATTATAATCAGTCTAGTTGGGCAGATGTCTGAAATCCATTTCCAATTCTTCATTTGGCAGCCAGCATGACCTTGAAAATATAATTGTTGCTATGCCTTCATGTTTCTCTTCTCTTTGATATTATGCTTTTTAGAAATTTGAGATTTCAGATTCAAATCAGGTATCCTCTTCCCGCTTATGATCTAGAATTTGGTGTTGGCCATGGAGGCCTTCCAATTTTGGACTTGGTGAGATGGTCTCAATTCCTCCCTTTCTTTGTCCCCATGTCCACCCCAGCTCTACACCTAGAAGTATAACTGTCATGAAACTATAGTAGATGGCAAATTCAGGTGGCTCCAGAAACTGCCCTGTTACTCAAAGAGACATGTAACTGAAAGCTAGAGAAATGCAAAATAAAACACTTACTTCATCCTCTTTACTGAAAAATGAACAGCATTTTCATGTGATGATATCCAAAGAGACATTGAAAAAGAGGGATAACTATATTCAAATTAATAGGACATATTCTGTGTACTAAAAGACAAAAGGTGGTTAACTTCACCTTCCACTCAAGACCAGCCTCTAACACACTCTCTCTAACACACTCTGTTCCTTGAAACAAAAAGCATCCTAAATGATTGTTTCTTCTAAATGCCTCATTAGTGACCTTTATTCCTCTTGTATATTCTTCTGCAAATTTCAGTGACTAAAATAATTAAGACTCATACAAAATCTCATAAAAACATGAATATACCCATTTACAGTTGCTTTAAGGAATAAGGAAATTACCAAGGAGAGTAAAATGTAATCTTATTTTTTTCTTTTAATATATGTATCTTCAGAAGTTCTTCTTAAGTCCAGCACCATCCAAAAAAACTGCTCTAATAATTTTAGGTATCAATTTTTTTCATAATTTCTTGCTTTCAAATGAGCTAAACTCTCAAATAATGTCTTAACACATGCTCTTAATTTACATAAACCATATTACTTTCCCATGAGATGGAAATCTGCAGTGGGGTGGGAAAACTTTTTCTGTGAAGGGATGGATAATAATTATTTTAGACTTTTCAGTACAAGAGACAATGTCATCAACACTTGGAGAAACTGTTCTCACCAAAGGCTAATAGCCTTTTTTTAAAAAAATAATAGCTTCATTCAGACATAATTCACATGCTATACAATTCACCCACATAAAGTGTAAAATTCAATGGTTGTTCTAAAATTTATTGTGGTGACGTTTGGCCAGATTTGTGCAAACATTTTTATCACCCCCCAAGATAACTCTGTGCCTAATAGCAGTTACACCCAGTTTTCACCCAAACCCCCAATCCTACGCAACTGATAATCTACTTTATGTCTCTATGTCTCTGTCTTGGACATTTAATATAAATGGAATCATACAATATGTAGTTTTTTATAGCTGGCTTCTTTCACTTAACATAATGTATTCAAGCTTCCTCCATGTTATAATATGTATCAGTAATTGATTTCTTTTTATCACTAAGTAATAGTTCATTGTATGAATACACTACATTTTATTTATCCATTTGTCAGTTGATGGACATATGGGTTGTTTCCACTTTTTGGCTATTATGAATAACACTGCCATTAACATTTGTGTACAGGTTTCTTGTGGAAATATATTCTCAGTTATCTTGGGTATGTACCCAGGAGTAGAATTCCTAGGTCCTATGGTTACTGTCTGTTTAAATGTTGATGAATGATCAGTCTGGGGGATGGGCATGCTTGCTGGGCGGTGCAAAGGTAATTTATGTAACCAAAGCGTTTGTACCCCCAGTAATACTTTGAAATTAAAAAAACTCTCAAAAGCTAAAAAATAAAAACAGAAGACTGCACTTTGCCTTAAAAAAAAAAAAGAAAGAAAAACTCCAGATCCAAAAGAAGTTAAAGAAATAAATTCTTTTTTTTAATTTCCAGAGTGGCTGTGCCATTTTTCATTCACACCAACAGTGTATAAAAGTTCCCATTTCTTTACATACTTGCTAATAGTTACTATTTGTCTTTTTCATTATAGGCATCCTAGTAGGTATGAAGTGATATCTCATTGTGGTTTTGATTTACATTTCACTGACTAATGATGTTGAGCATCTTTTCATGTGCTATTGCCCATTTGTGTATATTCTTTAAAGAAATGTCTGTTCAAATTCTTTTATATTTTAAATTGGGTTATAGATCTTTTTATTATTGAGTTGTTAGAGTTCTCTATATTTTTTCAGAACACTTTAAAGCTTTATTGTCTCCTAATATCTTATCAAGCCATGAATACAAATTTTTATTTTTTCAAGATGATTTTTAGAGGTTTCATAAATTTAACTTCTTTTGGATCTGCAGTTTTTCTTACTTGTTTTTTTTTTAAAGCAAAGTGGGGTCTTCTGCTTTTTATTTTTTTGGCTTTTGAGAGTTTTTTCTTTTAATTTCAGAGTATTACGGGGGATACAAACACTTTGGTTACATAAATTACCTTTGCACTGCCAGACAAGCATGCCCATCCCCAAGACTGCATGCACCACATCTGTTAGGTGTGGATTTACCCATCCCCTTTTCCCCACTTTCACCCGTATGACACCCTATGAATGTTACTTCCCATATGTACACATTAGTGTTGATCAATTAGTACCAATTTAATGATGAGTACATGTAGTGTTTGCTTTTCCATTCTTGTGATACTTCACTTAGAAAATAGGCTCCAGCTTCATCCAGGATAATACAATAGGTAGTTCATCTTTTTTATGGCTGAGTAGTACTCCATGGTATACATATACCACATTTTGTTAATCCACTCAGGTATTGAAGGGCACTTGAGTTGTTTCCACATCTTTGCAATTGTGAATTGTGCTGCTATAAACATTCGGGTGCAGATGCCTTTTTTATAGAATGCCTTTTTTTCCCCCTCTGGGTAGATACCCAGTAGTGGGATTGCTGGATCAAATGGTAGTTCTACTTTTAGTTCTTTGAGGTATCTCCATACTACTTTCCATAGAGCTTTGCAGTCCCACTGACAGTGTATGAGTGTTCCTATCTCCCTGCATCCATGCCAACACTTGTTGCTTTGGGACTTTTTGATAAAAGCTCACTGGAGTTAAGTGATATCTCATGGTGATTTTGATTTGCATTTCCCTGATGATTAGAAACATTGAGCATTTTTTCATATGTTTTTTGGCCATTAGTTTATCTTCTTTTGAAAAGTTTCTGTTCATGTCCTTTGCCCACTTTTTAATGAGGTTGTTTGACTGTTCTTGCTGATTTTTCTAAGTTTTATACAGATTCTAGTTATCAGCCCTTTATCAGATGTATAGCATGCAAATATTTTCTGCCATTCTGTAGGTTGTCTATTTGCTCTAGCGATAGTTTCCTTGGCTGTGCATAGCTTTTTAATTTGATCAGGTCCCATTTATTTATTTTTGTTGATGCTATGATTGCTTTTGGGGTCTTCTTCATAAATTCTATGCCAAGGCCATCCTGCCATCCTCTCTGGGAGAAAGAAAGAAAGATAAAAGGAGAGAGGAATGAGAGAAAGAGAGAGACTGAAAGAGAGAGAGAGAGCACCAGCTCCCATCCCTCTGGTGTTCTAGATCACAATCACCTGCTTCAGGTCTGCCTTCTCAATTCTCAGTTTGCATCCAAGATCCTTTCCCTTCTGAGTTGATTGGCTTTTGGGATGCTTACTGTTTTCATTTAAAACACACACACACACACACACACACACACACACACACACACACACCCTAAAAAATCCTAACTCTTCTTATTCTTATTCTATCCTGGGCCTTGCCCGAGAGCCCTCTTCAGGATTCTGTATCAAATCACAAATATCCAATGTCAGTACTTTCATCAATATCTAGGAAATTTGGTGTGGAATAACATTTCTGAGGCATGCAACTTTAATATATGGTTCTTTTGGGGTATCAGGAATCAAAATCTGGTGTCTCTATGCTTGTACCAGTGTAAGATGAGACTATTTCCCTGAATAATTCCCGTCATTTTTTGATTTCCAATCCCAATTATCTGTGGGTAACTGCTTGAATGAGAACACACACATCTTTCAAAAGCAATTTCAAATGAAGTGTAATCTTAATCCACATTTATGAAAAAAATCCTAAAGGAATTGCTATTCAGAGATTAAGCTTCACCACAAAGAATATAAATTTGATACTTTAATAAAATTACTTAGACTCCTTGCATTTTTTGCCTTTTTTTTCTTTTTTTTTTTCTTTTGCTTTTCACCACCAAAAGTTTATAGAAATCGGTTGTTTATAAAGGACTATTTGTTCCAAAGAGCAGATCTAAGTTCCCAACTTCTCATAATACTTGAAAATTTGAGATTACGATTTTTCCATTAATGTTTTAAAACCCCAATTCACTTTTAGGATACAATTTCAAAATGCCCTTCTCCTTAGCAATTTCTGTAAGGAAGAAGATGCTCAAGTGTAAGAACGTCGAGTCCTGCGACACTGGTCCAGTGGATTAGTCTGCACTGTCCACGGCCAACCCCAGGGAACAGTGCCTTCCACTGGAGCCTCAACAGAAGTAATTCCTTCCAGTCAGATCCTTCTGACTCCCTCAATTTTCAAACTTATGGGAAGGGGCCAGCACAGAGTGACCCAGGCCCTCCCTACTAAATGTATTAAAACTGTAATTGCTAATCCTCCAAATCAAGCTTGCATAGAGAAATACTATCTGCATGAAATAGTTTCTAACTATAACACCAGCTCTTTAGAAATAACCTAAACTCCAAAGACTAAGAGATTTTACTGAAATTAGTCCAGGCAAGTAGTTTTTTTTTCAAAAAATATTCAGCCCAGCATCGCTCTCTGAGTTTAACAGCCCTGAACTGCACAATTCTCTAGGGAGCTCGATGCCTGAGTGAGCCTCCCAAGGTAACTTGCCAACTCCTAAAGTGAGACTCAGGCTCGGGGAAAGAGAGCCCAGTTGGTCCAAGTCTGCAAAATCACACATCTCTTTTTCTCAAATTCTTAATCTCCAGGGACTACCTTCTAAAAGGAAAAGCTAATTTACCATAAAACATTTAATAAAGAAAAGATAACAAAGAAAATCCCCTTTTAATCATATTGCATGCTTAAGAAGCTTCTCTTGGTGAGAACTGCTAAATTTAAACCACAGACAAGGATGTTATAAAAATTTTATTTATGGAAACAAAAAAACTTATCCATTTGTTTCAGTAAACATCTAATAAGCGTCCACTCTTCACCAGGCACTGGGCAAGGCAGTGGCTATACCGTAAGGAAAGAGCTTTGCTCTCGGACTGCCAGAAGTGCATACGGTCATACGGGAAACACCCGTGTAGTTTCTGCTGGTATCAGACAAAATAAAACAAATACCAAATAAAGGCACAAGCAAAATACTACAGATACCCAGAAGTAATAACAAAGACAATGATGATAGGGATAATGATAAAAATGAATAATATCATAGCTACATTTTTAAAACACAGGACACTCAGCTAAGTGATTTATACGCACTGTAGTATTGAATATTCACCATAATCCTACGTGGCAGACACTATTATCATCTCCATTTCACAAATTTGGAAACTGAAATATGCAAAGGAAGGCATGGGTGGGTTTAGAGCAGGTAGGGAGACATCACAGAGGAAAATTGTGTAGGCTGCAACTTGGGAGGATGAGTGGGATTTAGACAGATGGAGAAGGACGAGGGGAGGGAAGGCAGCAGTCTGGGCCAAGGAAACAGCACAAGATATAAAGAGTTCTAAGCAAAAGCGAAAGGGCAATTGTGTTGCGGATGGAGGAAGAGTAGCATTAAAAACAATGTCCAATGGTTAAAACATCTGGAATGGTATCACACACACAGCAGACTCCCCACAAACGCAATGCTGCAGGTGAAATGAGTGAATGGAGTTCTCAGCTCCAGCACACACTTTTACTTCTACAGGGTGGCATTAATCAATACTTGCTTTTTGCCCATGCTGAAGGCACTTTTATTATTATTTTTGATCCTTTAACCTGCTTGATAATTCCTTTTCTTTCCTCTCCTGTAAACAGAAAGGAAGTATCACAGCTGAACAATAGGCTGGCATACCAAACAGAAGCTTGAAATGTGAAAGAGGAAAAAAAAAATCTGTCTTGTCAGCACATCAGCAAAATTGAATCAAAGTTGCCATACAGTGACAGGTAGAATTCAGAGGGTAAATGAAAGATATAAAACATCAGCTCTGGTGATAGGGAAAGCAAACTAACCTTTTGTGAACACCTACTTTGTGCCAACCCTTTGCCTGCATCCTCTCTCCTAACTCTGCCAACCTGGCACTAGCATTCCTATTTTACAGATGAAAAAACTGATAGCTATGGACCTAGAATACTTTCCTGAAATTACTGCAGTTAGCAATGGCAGATTCAAGTTTCAAAACCCTATCTGACTCCAAACCTTAATCTTATGTTCTTACCATTATGATCCATTGCCTCCATGAGAACTGATGGCCATTTTGGGTCATAGAACAGAGTCTTTATGCATTATATATGCTATATATTGCATGTATATGTAATATAACATGAATATTTATGATTTTGTGTATTGCTTACCGAAAACTGTGAATAATTGAACCAGTTAAGCTTTGTGATCCCATAGCAAGTATTCACGTGTAAGAACCTGAGAAACAGCAATGAGGAAAACAGAGGTAGAAGACTGGCTCTATTTACTAGTCTGTGTTGGTGCATTAAATGAAAAGTACAAAAAAATATTGTAAGCACTACTGAAACCATTAAATACTTTTAGTACTTTCAATACTTTTAAAGGTTGTCTTCAAGTTAAAATGGTTCAGCTTTAAAAAAACTGGAAAAGTTTGGATGGACTTGGAGATCAGAGCCGAGAAGTACAGAATGTTCAGTGATTAGTCAGAATGTTATTTTCAGAAGAGAGAGAAAATTGAAATTGTCATCTAAATAGAAGCTTGCCCTGAATGTGAGTTGTTGCCACTGCTTGATTAAAAATTTCTCTCAAAAGCATTTAGAATTGGTTTACCTTTGTAACTGAAAAAGGACCAACAGTGCAATGATATTGATTAAACCATACAAATAAAAATGATAAATTTATGAGCTTCATTTGATTTTAACCATGCCTGTGTGTGGCTGTGTAAATTTGGAAACAGTCGTATATATTTATTTTTGTATTGGATTTGGTCAACATTCCTATGAAGGAGATAGTGTAGGAAGTAGAACCAGCATTTTATGACATAAAAACTTAAAGCTTAGGGATATTAAGCAATTTTCCTATGATCTCAGAGTTAGGGAAGATTTAGTGAGGGCTAGACTTTGTGTCTCTGTGACTTCTAGCCTAGTGTCCTTTCTACTGCTTTAGCATCTTATGAGATAAGTAAAGACACTACAGATTCCACATCTCTCCCGGGGACTCTATAAGCAATAGAGAGGGGTGTGACCTGAGACTGATTTCTTAAGAAGTGCCAAGAGATTCTTTGATCAGCAATATTGGGATACTCTATCCATTTGGTAGATGTCTCAACTAAGAACAACGTATTGCAGAATAGTTTTCTTTGGAAATTCAAGCTCATATTAATTGTAGTTAAGATTTGATGTTGCTGGAGGGAGTTAGTTTGAGTAGTTGAATCGAAAGATGAATGACTTTAACTTTTGATTCCATGGCAAATAATAGAATATGGTGTATCCATTAAAATGTTGTTTATGAATAGTATTTTTAAAAATAACATAATGCGATCACAGCTACAATAGATGGAGAAACAAATCTAGAGAAAAGTATTTTTTTGGGTGACTGGACTAATAATTTCCCTTATTTACAGTGATTATACATATAGTTAAAAATACATTGTTATTTTAAGTATAAAAACCACCCCCCCCAAAAAAAAACCAAGACAGACACATTTCCTCTTGAAAGAAACTTCTTGGATCTTGAAGTCTAAGGCCAAACACATATATTGAACAAATAACTCCAAGTGTCATGAGTATAATAAAGAAAAATCATAATAATAACAAAAAATAAAAAGCACCAAGCAAGAGAAAATATGAGAAAGATATTTATAGAACTATAAATTCTCCTAGAGCTTTACGCTTGGAAAGTCGGTTTTCATAACCACTACCTCTTGACTTGTTTCTGTCATTGACTGCCAGGATAGTTACTCAGTAATGATGACAATAAGGGAGTCATGAGTTGTACATAATGGTTTTCTACAATTCATTTATTCATTCATTCAGTAAATGTTTGTGCACTAGGAACAGGTAGTGGAAATTCAGGCACCTCTCTCCCAAAGTTTATAATCTAATGGGGATTACAGGATAGTAAAATGATAGCTGGAAGTAGAGGGACTGTGAGTACACAGGCAGGGAATCCACTCCAATCTGGGGGCCAGATTTCAAGTACCATCTGAGTTGAGAACCAAAGATGACTAGGACTTGACTAGGTGAAGCGTGAGGTGAAAGTATTCCAACTAGAAGAGATATTTGTGCAACGTCCTGGAAGTGAAACAAAGTCTGGATTGCTCATGGAACTGAAAGAAATTCAGTACAGTTGAATGGCTGGTTGTAAGGGGACAGGGGAATGAAATGAGGCTCAAAAGGTAAGCAATGCCAGATCATTAGGATTCTGGACATTTAAGGATTTTAAGCAGTAGGAAGATATGATCCAGGTTATGTTTGAGACATACTGCCCTGAAGAGGTACACCAGCATATGAGGAGTGGGTTGAAGAGGGGAGTGTCTAGAGGCAGGAAGTTTAATTAGGAAGCTTTTTTCATAGTACAAGTGAGATAAGGACTAGGAAAGCAGCAGTGAGGATGGAGAGAAGTGGATATATTTAATAGAAACAACAGGACTTGGTAAGTGAGTGAATGTTGGAGTAAGACAGGAGAAGTTTGTGAGGATAACCTTGAAATCTCTGGCTTGAGTAATTGAGGCAAAGAATATTCCATTTCCAATTCCCTGAGTAGGGAAAACAGAATAAAGCATGTGGTGAGAGATCGATGGTGATTTTGAGGGGTTAGTGGTATATCTAAATAGAATGTTGAGTAGGCAGTTTTATGTATGTGCCTGAATCTCTGGGCTGGAAGCATACATTTAAAAGGGACCACTGAAATTCTATGCTATAACTAAAGAGATCAGGTTCACCATCCTAAAAACTCTTGATAAAGATGTTTCAGTAGCAGCATGGTTTTTAAATCTCTCTGAATGCCCTTGTGAAAACAGAGACTTGGATAAAAATCTATAATCGGCATCTACAATAAAACTGGGTGGCAAAGTATTTCTATGAACCTGAAAATATGACCCTGTAGAGAAAAACTACTGACTGGTGTAAGACCTGCATGGCATGAGCATCTGTGCAGCAGGGAGCAGAGGGAAGCAATAGGGCATCTGAAATTGAAACTCAGTGGAAAACGCTAAGGGCCGGCTGCTAAAAATGGAAATCTACAATGATGATGAACAAACATAGGCACTTTCCTTCCAGGGTTTATAAGCTAATATGAGTTATAGAGAAGTGAAACAATGACTACAGTACAGTGTGATGGTCAAAGTATAACACTATAAATCAGGGAAGTGCAAAGAGTCTGCAGTAAGATTTGGAGGGGCTGGGGTAACCTGGGCACTATGAACTCTCAAATGTAACTGCCTAATGTTCTCTCCAGAACAAAGATCCACCTGAGGTGAAACGGCTGGGAATGAAGTTCACATTGAGCAGCACATCTTCAACAGAGACAAAGGCAAAGATAAAATTCAGGTAAAAAATTAGGAGGGAAAGAGAACCAGGAGATTGCAGAAAGAAAATCTGCATATTTTTGAAAACTATACAAAAACAACTGATGGAGAAGTTCTAGAATATAAAGTTAAGGAAGCTCTCCGGAAACACACCTCCCTCTAAAAGTTCAGGAAAACTCATTTCATGTAAAAGTGATCAAAAGAATTTATCAAGGTCAAAGCTCTATAAAATTATTATACACAAAGAGAGACTAAAAGAACTTCAGAGAGACAGGCCACTGAAACAGATCAAAACTACAGATGCGGTGCAATTGTTCTATTAGCACTCTTCACACACACACACACACACACACACACACACACACACACACACAGAAGCAGGGAGTAGAATAGGAGATCACATGTGACTATATTACTTTTTTAAGCTTTTTTAATAATTATGGTGGTAATAGTATTATCATGTTGAGACTGTTCTATGTGGAAATAAACTAAATTATAGGATATTTAAATTTTATTATCCCTTGTAACCTTAAGAACCCCAATTTTTAGTATTAGGGAAAGGAGATACAAATGTAAAACAAAAGATGTTAAGTAAAATCTCTATCCTCTTGAATTTGAATCAGAAGTATTAGAATTAGAACTTGAGAAATAATCCCATCTTTGTCTATTGAAAAGGATTAGAAACAATGACTAATTCCATAACCAAGAACATTCCTAAAGTCCAGATGATGGTTTTTAAATACTGTGTCCTATGGGAAGAAATTAGGACTTCTAGAACAAAAAGCTGATTCCAGTTCTGGTGCAGGAAATATGCAAGATGAGCTTGGAGCATTCTTATCACACTAGAGCAAGGAATCTATTAAAGACTAATGTGGTCATAACAAAAGGATTCAGGAGCCAACCTGAAAGAGCTCCCACCATCAAAAACATCAGCCAAGCACCAATAAAATAATAACTATAATAGATTGAAACACATCAATATATTTAAATCATGATATAAAAATAGATACAGACTAATGGAACAGAATAGAGAGTCCAAATAAATCCACTTCTTTATAGTCAACTGATTTGTGATAAAGGCTCCAAGAACACACACTGGGGAAAGGACACTGTCTTCAATAAATGGTGCTGGGAAAATTGGATATTCATATTTGGGAGAATAAAACTAGACCCCAATCTCTCCCATATGCAAAAATCAACTCAAGGTAGATCAAAGACTTAAGCGGAAGACCTGAAACTGTAAAACTAATAGAAAAAAAATATAGAAATCACTTCAAGAGATCAATCTAGACAAAGATTTCATGGTTAAGACCTCAAAGCATAGACAACTATAGCAAAAACAGACAAATGGGACTATATTAAACTGAAAAGCTTCCACACAGCTTAGGAATTAATCAACAGAGTGAAGAGACAACCTGTTAAATGAGAGAAAATATTTGTAAACTATTGATTTGACAAGGGACTAATATCCAGAATATACAAGGAACTCAAACAACTCAACACCAAAAAAATAAATAATTCCATTAAAAAGTAGCAAAAGATATGAATATACATTTCTCAAAAGAAGATATGTAGGTGAAAAAAAATGCTCAACATCACTAATCATCAGGGAAATGCAAATCAAAACCACAATGAGATATCATCTTACCCCAGTTATTAATAGAAAGGCTATTATTAAAAAGACAAAAAATAACAGATGCTGGTAAGGATGTGCGGAAAAAGGAACTGTTGTACACTGTTGGTGGGAATGTAAATTGGTATAATCACTATGGAAAATAGTATGGAGATTCCTCAAAAAATTAAAAATAGAACTACCAAAGGATCCAGCAATCCCACAACTGGGTATTTACCCAAAAAAAGAAAAGGAAAAAATCTATATATTAAAGGAATATTTACACTTACATATTTATGGAATCACTATTAACAACAGCAAAGACATGGAATCAACCTAAGTATCTATCAACAAACAAATGGATAAAGAAAATGCGGTATGTATACACAATGGAATACTACACAACCATAAAAAGAAAGAATTCATGCCATTTGCAGCAACATGGATAGAACTGGATGTCATTATGTTCTGTGAAATAAACCAGGCACAGATAGACATACATCATGTTCTCACTCATATGTGGGAATCAGAACAGTTGATCTCATGGAGACAGAGAATAGGATAAAAGACACCAGAGACTGGGAAGGGTGTGTGGGTGGGAGGGGGATAAATAGAGGTTGGTTAGTGGGCACAAACATACAGTTAGATAGAAGAAATGAGCCCCAATATTCAATAGCAGAGCAGAGTGACTATAGCTAACAGAAACATATTCTGTATTTCAAAGTAGGTAGAAGAGAGAACTTGAAATGTTCCCAACATGCAGAAATGATAAATACCAAAGGTAATGGATACCCCAAATACACTGACTTGATCATTACACATTCTACACATGTAACAAATACTCACATGTATCCCATAAATATGCAAAATATTTTGTATCAATCACAAATAATATAATAAATACACATTTAAACCCTGAGCTCATAATGATACTAAAAACGTTAATCACTCTTGGAGTGCTAGGAAACCCACCTATTATTTTGAAAACTGTTGCTGTGGCTTGGATACGTTTTGTTTGTCCCCACCAAAGCTTATGTTGAAATTTGATCTCCAATGTGGCAGTGTTAGGAGGTGGGACCTGGTGGAAGGTGTTCAGTTATGGGGGCAGATCCCTCATGAATGGCTTGGTGCTGTTCTCTCATGAATGGCTTGGTGCTGTTCTCTCAGTGCTGAGTGAGTTCTTACTCTTGAGAGATTGCATTAGTTCTCGTGGGAATGGATTAGTTCCCATGAAAGTAGGTTGTTATAAAGCCAGGAAACCTCTAGCTCTTCTCTCTTCATACCTTTGATTTTCTCCACCATGCTGTGACACAGCGAAAGCCCTCACCAGAAGCCAGTGACATGCCCTTGAGCTTCCCAGCTTGCAGACCTGTGAGCTAAATAAATCTCTTTACTTTAGAAATTACCCGATCTCAGTTATTCTTTTACAGCAACACAACACAGACTAAGACAACTGGTGAATGAAAGGAAAAAAAAAAAGAAATAACTATTGATCATATAAGGAAATCATCACAGATCAAGTCATTTCTAAGGTAGGGACTAGGGAGAGATGAAGAAGTTCAAGGGCTAGAACAAGATTATGTCCCATTCATAGATTTGTCTATGAATCTTTTTATTTTAAAAATCATTTCAGTTGATTTACAAAAATATATACAACGCAGTAAATAAAACATATATGAGTTAGAAAATTAGAGCAAAGGGGAAATATTAGCAGGAAAAGTTATATGAAATTGGACTTGAATTTAATATGCAAAACATAAGTCATGAAACCCTGTATGCTTGCTGAACATGGAAAGTAACTATTGTAAGCTTCCTAGTGGTCAGCACGAACAAGGAAAAAAACCCACTATCAGTTACAAATTCATGGTATCCATGAGACACTAAAAAAAAAAAAATCCCCCAAAGCTATTTTCATTAAAATCTAAAGGAAATTTATCTCACGGTTCCCATGGTATGATGTAGTAAAACATTTTTAACAGAATGTCAGGGTACCCTCTCAACCTAGGATTATGGCAAAACACCTAATATGACTAATTCCCAGAGAAAACAAAATGTTATGGTCCATGTGCTCACTTCATGATGGCCAGGCCAAACTCAAAGTATTAATTTTATAAAATGTAGAGGAAGAGAGTAACTGCATCCTCTTCATAAGATCATTAATAAGTTTATTTCTTTTCATCTGAAGCACTATTTAAAAGCCCCTAGAGATGTGCAGAGGCACACTGTTGTATTTCCATCCTGTGGATCCAATAGCACAAATAACCCCAAGAGGACAGATATTAGTAAAATTATTACAAGTGATGAGTACCTTTGTTTTTTAAACATAATTTAATTAATTGAAAGCTTATATAATTTAATTTTTAGCAATAGTTATGTTTGACAACTGCCATACAAAATTCCGGAAAATTTAACAATCGGCTTTCATGTGTCAGTATAACCTGGCTTTTGCATGTGACTGTGACATTAATGCTCCCTTAACTGGCTCTCCTCCCTTCCTTGCCTCACTTTCCCCCTTTCCCACCATGCTTCCTGACATCGCCTCCCAAATCAACCACATGCATGTAAATCTTTGTGTGAACTCAAACTAGGCAGGGACCAAAAAAATCTTTAGCTTTACCAGAATTTTAGATTTGTCTTTATGACAACTAACTGGGAAGCAGTTATTGATATGGTTTGGATGTTTGGCCTCCAAATCTCATGTTGAAATTTGATCCTTAGTGTTGGAGGTGGGGTCTAGTGGGGGATATTTTGGTCATGGGGGCAGATCCCTCATGAGGGGCTTGGTGCTCTCCTAGAGATAACTCTAATGAGTGATTCTCACTTTATCATTATAGTTCACGGGACAGCTGATTGTTTGAAGGAGACTGGCACCACCTCCTCCTTCTCTCGCCAGGTGACATGGCAGCTCCCCCTTTGCCCTCTGCCTTGATTGGAAGCTCCCCGAGGCCCTCATCAGAAGCAGATGCTGGTGGGATGCTTCTTGTACCCCTTGTAGAACCATGAGCTAAATAAATTTCTTTTCTTTACAAATTACCTAGCCTCCAGTATTTCCTTTATAGCAATGTAAAACAGACTAATACAGTTGTTCTGTGGTACCAGTAAGAAATTATAATAGTAGCTAGCACTTATTAATTACTTATTCTGTGCCAAACACTGAGCCAAACTCTTTACATGGATTTGGTCTGGAGACAAACCATATGAGATAAGAGCTATCATTACCGTTATTTTACAGAGGAGAACGCAGATTTAGAGTCATCAAGCTGTGCGTTTAAAGTCATAAAATTAGCAAGTGGCAAAGCAGATCTATGTGCAGATAAGTTTATTGCAGATCTGTGTTTTAGGCACAGGGCTAAGATCAGCATCCACTTAAGAAACTCAAGGAGTCTGGCTAGAACCTGGGATCGGAAGGCAAACCCATTTGCTTGACAGTGAGTGACTGAGTTGCCAAGTCTGTTGAGTAGGAACGTGTACGGGCGTCAGTTGGGCCATTCTGGCCGCTATGTGAGTTAGAAGCAACACTTTTCCCAGGGAGTCTGTGTTTAACATATAAATAAATAATCCAAATGTAAACTGCAATCCCACAGTGCCCTCTTTCTTGTTCTACTTGGGATATAAAAAGTATCTACAAACATACACTCCTGCTGGATTTTTCATTGTAGTGTCCTCTCCACAAAGACACTTAGAAAAATCAACAATAGCTCATGATCTCTTTCTGAGTCTATACGTCTGGTTCCCCATTTTCACAAAGGACAGAAATAGTATATGCATGGCTGAAGGTGATGCCAGGAGAAAGAGGAAGGCTTATTCTTTGGCTGTTCAGGTTACATATGAATGAAGGACTAGGCTCCGAGAAGGAGCGCAGGGCTCTGCATGCCGTGGTGGTCCCCTTCCACTGAGTGCTGTATTACACTGAACTGCGGCCACAGGGAGGACAGCGATAGGCTGCTTTTAATGAGTGTGCTGGAGTGTGCTTCCTCCCACACCACCTCCTCGCTCTAGGGCTGTTGCCATTTGTAATTAACGTTAATTATAATGCTATGGCGCTATAAATGCCACTTCAGTTTGTGACTTAAATGGAAGCAAAAGGATAAAAGCCACACACATTAAAGCAATCAGAAGGATTTTTAATTTGGTAGAGGAGTAAGCTTCCTCTATATTGAAGTTCCAGCTCTCTGGGAATTGCTACTACAGCAGGAAACAAATAGGCAAATGAATAAATAAAAACCCAAGGTATTTCCTTTTCTCCTTAGAAACCTTTATACTGAGAGGTTGAGGTAGTAGTTCACAAAATGGATCCTTCTGAGGCTTCTGAATGTGTAAATGACATGCCTACCTGCTTGCCACTCTCAGCTAGTCTTTGAATATTAACTCTTAAAGCCTGGGAAGAGTTTCCCAGATAACCAAATGACCTTTGCATATTTGAGATGCAAAGTATTAATAACTGAACTGAACTGAACTGAATTGAATTGAATATTAAGTCTACCAGTAGCAAGTAGAGACGATAATTATATTCTAATGTTTTCCAAAAATTAATGTACAATTTCACAACTCCTCTTTTTGTGGACCCAAATAACCTTAAAAAAAAAAAAAAAAAAAGGTAATTACAGTTCTCCCCTTCATGAAAGCACCTACATTCCCTGAAGGAAATGGATTCTTTTCCCTATTTCTGTTCTGATCAGTAGAGTACCTACTATATGAAAAAAAAGTATGTGCCAAAATTTATGGGGAATAAAATTTTAAATTGACTCAGATGCACTTCGTTGTTTCTTTATCATTGTCTCTACTTAGACACGCTCAGTCGAGGAATAGACTTTACCACATTTGGCCAGGGCTGGGACCAGGTGAGGTAAGTGAGACACCCGGGGCACAGGATTCAGGGAGGTCTTTACTCTTGGGGGCTTGCACGTGTTTGGTCCAGCCACAGGGAAGCCAGAACTTCCAATACAGGCTAACTTTCTAAAGTGCAGGTCAGCCAAACCTGAGAATAGGGGCTTTAGTTCTGGCCTGTGACTGCCAGTACATTGTACTGCACTTCATTCATTCATCCATTAATTCACTCAACAAATATATATGGAGCATCTGATATATACAGCAGTCCCCCTTATCTGCAGTTTTGCTTTCTGTGGCTTCAGTTACCCATGGTCAACTACGGTCCACAGTTAGATGAGTATAGTACAGTAAGATAATTTGAGAGAGAGAGAGAGAAAGAGAGAGAGATCGAGAGATCACATTCGCATAACTTTTATTGCAGCATATTGTTATAATTGTTCTACTTTATTATTAGTTAAAGTTGTTAATCTCTTATTGTGCCTAATTTATAAATTAAAATTTGTCATAGGTACTATGTACAGTATAGGATAAAACATAGTATGTACTGTATAGGGTTTGGTACTATCCATAGTTTTAGGAATCCTCTGGGGGTTATTAAAGGTATTCCTGGTGGATAAGGGGGGACTGCTGTACAACCACTGTTCTAGGTGTTCAATGAACAAAAGCAACAAAATTTCTGGCCCTCACATTCTCCTAAGGGAACACAAACAATAAATAACAAATGGAATAGATAAGACATGCTATGGTATGTCAGAATGGGGTAAGTACTCTGGCCAAGTAAAGAGTGGAGGGACAGGGAAAACCAGGAATGCCAGAAAGAATTACGATTTTAGATGGAGATGTCAAGATTTATGAGGATCAATGGGCATCAGTGAGAAGACATTTGAGCAAAGACTTGAGGGAAATGTGGAGTGAGCCCAGCAGATATTTGGTGGGAAAGCCCTCTAGGCTTCTAGGCAGAGGGAAAAGGTAGTGCAAAGGCCCTGAGGCAAGAATGTGCCTGATATGTTTAAAGAGCAGTGAAGAGGACAGGTGGCTAAGCAGAGTGAATAGGGAGCATGGGGTAAGGGATGTAATCAGAGAGATAAGGGCGTCAGGTAGGACTTGCTGTGCACTGCAAGTACTATGGATTGAACTCTGAAAGAAATAGAGGTTCATTATGACACTTTGAGCAGAAGAGTGAGATAATCTGATCCAGGTTTAGCATGACCATTCTGGTTGCTTTGTTGTTAATGGACTCCAGGAAAGGGAAAACCAAAAGCAGAGGGACTAGTTAGGAGGCAGTAGTGATATTCTAAGCCAAAGATAATGATGGTAGGTTGGACCACATTGGTGATAAGAAGTGGTTGAATTCATGATATGTTTTAAAGGTAGAACCATCAGAACTTCCTGAGGGATTGGATATAGGGTGACATACAGGGGAGTCCAAGGTAAGGCTAAGGTCTGCGCAACTAGGACGAAGGAGTTTACAGTTACTGAGATGGGAAAGAATATGGGTGGAGAGATTTTATGGGTGAAGACCTGCATTCTGATTTTGGTTAAATGTGTGATGCATGTAAGACATCTAATGGAAGGTCTTGAGAAGGTGGTTGAATATGTGAGTCAGGGGAGAAGTCCAGGCTGAAGATAAATGTTTTAGAGTCGGCAGCATAAAGAGTTTCTGAAACTATGAAACTGGATGAGATCACCAAAAGAGTAGAAAAGAAAAGTGTAGAGACAAGAAGAGATACAAGATTGAGCCCTGGAGCACCTCAACATCAAGAGACGGAGAAGAAGAACTGTCAAAGGAGTCTGAGCAGCAGAAGCCAGGGAGGTATGAGAAAAACCAAGGGAAGGTGTTACAGGAGCCAAGTAAAAAGAGAAGCTCCAGGAGGAGGAGGAATAATCATGTATCATGTTGCTACTAGTCAAATGAGGTGGGGGCTGAAAGTTCACTAGTGTGGAGACCATCAGTGACTTTTGGTAAGAGCAATCTGAGTGGAGTTAAGCAAGGGAGTGGGATTAGGAAAGAAGCAAGAAAACTGGAAATGGTAAGAGTAGACACATTTTTCAAGGAGTTTTGGTATAAAGGTAAGTTAGAGAAATGGTATATTGGCTTTTAGGGGAAAGCAGGGCCAGAAAAGCATTTGTTAATAATATTGAAGAAATAAGAGATGGAAAAAATAATAGCATGTTTCTCTGCTGATGGGAACTGGCTCTTGCCAATCTGATTACTCAGCTGTGCTACTCTCATATTAACAGCCTACTTTACCAGAAATATCTTCATACACACAGAAAATAGTCAGCTGCTTTCTACAGAATAAATGAATTTGGGATTATTTTAATAGCAAAAGAAACTGGTGGATGTAGAAATGCAAATTAAGAAGTTAAAAATCAGTCCCTAAGTGAAGAAAGTTGGTTGGATATAGGTCAACAAGCCAGAGAGTTCTCAAGAGAGTTGAGGAGATAAAGATTATAAGCCTATAAAACAGTAACTATTTAGTATACGTTAATAAGTAATAAATTGCCATGTTGGAAATTGTCATGGCATAGTCACCACAGGGACTATGCTATGAAGGTTCCTAATTTAGTTATTGCTTCAGTACTAGGAAATATACTTGCTAATATTAAAAAAAAAAAAAAACCCATGTTTTTCAAAAGAAGCTTCTAAAATTTAAGTGCTGTCTCTGGAATCAAGCAAACAGTAGGCATGGACTCACAGCTACCAGAATTACATGTAAGATTCTATATTAGTTATTCTGCTAAATCGAATTTCTAATTTTGTTAGAGTGGAGAGAAATTCAATCTCAGTCGTTCCTGGGGATCCCAATTCCATCAGGATTAGGGTAAAGTCCTGGGGTAGGCCTTACACAGTCCAGAGCTTTCAGGGAGACCCCTGTAGCTTTTGACCCATGGTGATCATTGTAATTTGCCTATGCAGACAAGTCAACGTGGTCGGTCCTTTGACGATGGGTACCCAAGGGCATCTTTGAGGATGCAGGAAGCTCATATGACAAGAATTTCTTCTTTCCTACTTAAATGTATCAAGCTGCTTGTTTTCCTCAGGTTAGTCTTCTACTCCAGGCAGAGAAATCACAGGATAGAGGGATTAGGTGTGGGTCCCTGAAAAAACATACTTCTCCAGTCTTGGACAATTTCTCTCTCCCCTGGGTAAACAGTTTCTGCCTCTTTCCCAGCTAACACTTTTCCCATCCTGCCTTATATCGGTCAGCTTAGGCAAATTATGCTATACCAACAAACAACTTCAGACTCTCAGTGGACCTACCACCAAAGGTTGGTTTCTTGCCCACGTTTTATGTCAGTTGCAGATTGGATATGGCTCTTATTCATGTTTTCTTCATTAGTGGATCCATCTTGCCGGAGCTGCCCCTATCTGGCCTCAAGAGCAATGCCGCAACCATGAAACGACCCTCAATTTTCTGTTTGGACCTCACGTACATCACTTCTGCTCACAATTTATTGTCCAAAGCATAACAAAGCCAAGCTTGACACTGATAGGTAGGGAAATACTTTATTCACTGGGAGAGGCATTGAAAATTTGGAACAATAAAACAACCTACCATACTTCCTCTTGGGGGACAGTTTAGAGAAACAAAATGTTAAGTCTCTTTCCTGGAGGTGGAGAAGTAACAATGAGAAAATAAAGCCAGTTAGCATTTTCTTTCTTATTAACTCAATTTGCTTTGTAAGCAAGCATTTTGAAGTTACATAGATGCCGGAGGAAATTTGGAAGAGTGGGGTCTAACAATTCTGTAATACTACGAGTCAGGCTCTAATCAAACATTTAATGAATATTAACTCATCTACCCCTTAGAACATGAGGTAGATATTGTTTTTATACTCTCTCCCCCATTTGTATAGACAGAGGAATTCAGGCACAGAGATAAAGTCACTTGCTAAGGAAACACAAATAATAACTTGTGGGTGCAAGACTGAAATCCTAGAGGATTAGATCCAGTCAGACAATACTAGTGGGATCCTAATAAGAGAATCAGTTGCAATTATCTGGTTTCATTCTATATAATATCCTTCTATAGATGTCTGAAAAGGAGATTTTTTTTTCCTCTGTGTTTCCTTTGAAACTTAAAGTCTTGCTATGCTATTTTTGGATTTAAGCCCAATTAAGGGAATAAAATACTCATGCTGTTGATCTTTTTTGCTAGAGAGGTTACAGTTATAGTCATTTACTCCTAGGAGTCAGTTATCTTTCCAGTTGCTCATCTGTGAGCCTTCATTCATTTATAGGGATTCCTGAGCCCACAATCCAGGCCCCAACATATTTTACTGTGTGCCTAGAATTACCCCCGAATTATTAAGGTCTTACATGCAGATCCCGCAGCAGAAATTTGTGTCTACTGTTCACTCCGTTCCTTCTATCCTCCTCTTCCCTACACCTGATATGAGAACTGGGGTTTATGAAAGCAACAATCTCAGCACGAATCACTGCTAGGACTCTTCCCTCTGTCACCTTCGTTGTGCTGTCCTCGGGGGAGGGTACACTTTCCAGGATGAAATGCCACACTGCCACGTCTGTGCTTTCCCCCCTTACTTCATGCTTTCCTCCTTACTTCATCTGCAAACACACAAATCCCAACACAAACACACAAGGACACGCACATATGCATGCAGGCATGCACACACATTCTTCCTGATTTGTGGTTTCTAGACGTTTCACTTTCTGAATGTTAAGGACCAAGTTGTTGGGAGAGAGGGCTAGGTAGGACTGCCTCAGAAAGTAGCAACCCAAACATAGAGGGATGGCTGCCAATTCCATATATCTCATTTCTTTCTTTTTAAGGAGTTTTAAATTGGGCACTTAATTAAAATTGGCCAGTTGTTCTTTCTTTAGAAAATGCTTAGTATAAATATAAAATGAAAATGCACTTTCTTCATTCTTCTGTACCACAACTCAAGATATGTTCTTCACAGAGAGCATCAGGGTCTTCATTTGTTATTGAACATTCCATGTTCTATCATTAGGAAATACAATATTCCATAATTATAAGCATCCTAAAGCAAAAAGATTTTTTAAAAGTTTCAGGTTTTCCAAAAGTAAAATGAGGGACCATTAGCTTTCTGCTGGGATAAAATATATTTGCTGACTTTTCCACAGTTTTTTAAATTTCTTAGATACAAATAAATTCCTCTAATCCCTCATAAAAAGTAAAGTAAGTCACAAAACTGTGATGGTAGACCAATGTTTTATAGCTCCATTCCTAAAACTCTATTTCTTTCAGAACACCAGAATTGTTTGAGTTGCTAATTGGGTTTTTTTGGGTTGAATTCTTAGGATCACCAGTAAAGAATGGAGGAATGAGAGAGGAAAGGGAAGACAGTCAAGAAAATGTGCATCATAAAGTAGGTTTCCACTGTGGGAACTTGGGTCTGGTCTTACTGGGGCACTCTGAGAGATACTAAAGAATACACTTTCTGCCCCAAAGTTGTGTCATCTAACTCTCATTCATCAATGCTTAAGGACTGCTGCCAAGGGCCTTAAATTCCTAGCACTTCCAGCATTCTTCTCACCTATGAGTTGAGGGAAAGTTCTCAGTTGCTTGCAGTTGCAGGCACATACTGGAATTTTGAACAGGACACCAATATTACCTGCTGCATTTGGCGCAACATTATAAACAGATAGCTGGTTAAATAATTTTGGAATACATGAAAACAATTGCTAGGTTGCTTAATTCTACATTGTCTCACATCCTTGTATGTGTTAATATACACAGTGAATCTCCAAGAAGAGGTTGTATAGTACACAACGTATCCCCAGGCTGCTTTGCTATAAAACTATTTTTTCATATAATGTCTATCACACATCCTAGTTTACCAGCTTTATAGTTCTATCGTGATCTAAAATTATCTTACTTTTAGTAACTAGTATATTATCTAGCTCTAGAATATGAGTTTTATAAAGCAGGGAATTCACTTCTTTTGTTACTATATGCAATTTATACCTCAATATAAAATGTAATTAAAAATGAAAACATAACCAAACCTAAATATTTGGAAATTGAAATTCTCACTTCTCCAATGAAGAAATCATAATGGAAATTAGAATGTCTAGAAGTAAATAATAATGAAAACACTACATATTAATAGTCATGGGATATAGCAGTACTTAGAGGATACCGTGTTAGTATGCTGAAACCCTAATACCCAGTGTGATGGTATTTGGAGATGGAGAGGTAATTAGGTCATGAGGGTAGAATTCTCATGATGGGATTATTGCCCTTTTAAGAAGAGACAGGAGAGAGCGTGCTTCTTTTCTCTCTGCTCTCTTCCATGTGAGGACGCAGTAAGAAGATGGCCATCTGGCCGCAAACCAGGAAGCAGTCTCTCACCGGACACTGGATCTTGATCTTGGACTTCCTAGCCCCAGAACTATGAAAAATGAATGTTTTTTATTTAAGCTACCTAGTCTATGGTCATTTGTTGTAACAGTCCCAACTGACTAATGTAGATACATTGTGCTAAATTCCAACTCAGGCTTTTCCAACAACAAACTGGCAAATGATGTCACCTCCTGTGGCCAGTCTCCTTAGAATAAAGTAAACCATCTTTCTCGTATCTTCTGACTCTTAAACAGTTTATGATTCAAGGTAGTGTCAGAAAAGTGTAATATTCACTTTTTATGTATAAGCATCAAAGCTCTTTCATAAATAGACTCAGGGAGATATAAAAATCCATGTCGTTTGTCTTTGGTAGGTTCCAAAGACTCAGCCTTGGATAGAATTTGTGTTGAAAACGAAGAGGACAGACTAGGGAGCAAGTTTGCAGTTGAGTGATGGCAGGCTGTCCAGCGTAGTCTGACAATGACATTTCAAAAATCAATTCAATGAGTCCCGTCTATCTTTTATCTCCGGGGAAATGTACTTCTTGTCAGTTGTAGCATTTCAACTAGGTATTCCCCAGATTTTTATAAAAAGAGTAAGATACATTGGAATTGTCATGACTGAAAGAGCTCGGATCAACTGGCACTTCACTGTAATAGGAGTTAATTCGAAATAGACATTCATCACCATTATCGCTTTGCGCAAGAGAATTGCAGAGCTACAAAGCACACTGACAAAATCCCTACCAAAAGGAACAACTGTTCAGCAACCAGTGAATTATTCGATGATGTTTATGTGTGGAACACAGAAATATAATTCCACTTCTTTCCAACATCCCCTCAACTGAAATGTGTATTATTTGATTTTAATGTAGCAAAGCTAATTTGCAAGCTTCTGACAAGAAGACAAACCTCCCACAGGCAGAATTGTCTGGTTTCTTTGAAAGATTTGTTTTATTTTTACACTTATATGTCTGCACAGAAGAATAATATTTGCTCCCATTCTATTCCCAAGAAAAATTTAATTTTTAAAAGCCTTTTGGGGCAAAAGTGATAATAATACAGGTAATCAAAACATGAAACAAGGTTCAATTTTGCCATCATTCCCCAAGATGCTCCCAATCTAATATGTACCAAAGGGGACTAATTTGGTAGATAACCTCAGCAACTATGTTGTGTATTAAAAACATCAAAACAACATTAGTTTGTGAATCACTCCTGAACCTTAATAAAATCATTTCTAATAACAGAACGTAAAATGCACGGTGGCTTTTTAGAAGAGTATAATTTTGTCTACCTAGATTAAAATATTTCCCTAGTTAGCTGTCAGGGAGAATTAATTTATAATGAGTGTTATATAAAAAAAGGTTGAAATAGCTCCTTAGGGAGGACTTCTTTATGGATATGTAACCAGAGTGGAACAATTCAAGGCCTTTGCTAGTGCATCAGATTTATAACAAAAGGCAAGTGACAGTCTTTTGGTTCACAGTATTTCTCAACTTCGATTGGAACCGTATTTCTGCATAAGCTTCTTTTAACTCGGTTAGCACTTTTGTTCCTTTCCAAATCGGGGTGACACACAAATTTTATTTTTTGTGAGTGAGTCTTCTGTGCTATATTTAACAGTGACCAAATCAAGCAGGCACAAATTCCTAGTCAGCCACAGAAGTGAAACAGAATGGACAGGTTTACCATCAACCCTAGGGCCACATGGCCCCGTTCCTGAGTTCTATGCACTTGAGGATGACAGCATATTGAGATACTGAGTCAGGGCGCGCGTGTGTGTGTGTGTGTGTGTGTGTGTGTGTGCGCGCGCGCGCACGCATGTGTGCGCACACGCATGGGCTGAAGGTGGGAAGGAGAAGATAAAAGTGTTTCAAACAGAGATGATGACAAATGCCAGCATCTGGAGTCAAGGAAATTCATGGTGTGCTTGAAAAATTGAAAATTTTTAGCCAAACTAGAGTAAGGGAAAATACAAGTTGGTAAAAGAATGGAGCAAAGTTGGGGAGACAGAAATTTGCACCAGAACTCTGGAAATGCAATAAAAATCATTTAAAAAATATTTATGAATTCTAAAAAGTGGCTCAATTCCTGTTTGCTGAATATTGAGGGATATTTATGCTGAATTCCAACTTTGTGATTCTTTCCTCTACCTTGTACTTGAATTCTGGAGTATCCAAATTCCAGAAAAATTGACAAGGCCCCTCTGCTGTTTTGTTTATCCTGGCTGCTGCTCTGTGCTCTGTGTCTTCCCTCCACTCTCCACATGAAGACCAGCAGCAACACTTGTCCATGGTCAACACTGCATCGACAGGCACATTTCCCACAGACCCCGAGATGCAGGGCTCAGGACCTAGCACCCCAGAACACACGTGCATCCGAGGTCCTGCCACCCCCGATGGCCTTGGATGTAAACAGAGACCTGGTCCCCACCACTCATGAAACCCACAACTCAGCTGTATCCCCAGCTTCACAGGAGCCGAGAATTGGTTCTCCCTCTGGGATTGGGTCAAATTCCTCTTCTTCTCAAAGTATCTCTGTTTTCATCCTCTCTTATACAGACCAATGCCTCCCAAACAAAGACATCCCAAGATATGTTTAGTGACATTCTAGAAACACAATGGAATTATTAATCTCCCCTATTACTAGGGCTAAGAGTCCAGAAGAGAGACACTTGGTTGTCTTTCCAGAAGACAAACGGAGGAAGTGTTTAGCTTTTCGTTCTTTTGAGTTTCCAAAATATAATTAACATAAAATGACAAAGTGATACCTAAACAAACTCTCCTTCTATATAAGCCCGTATTAAGGAGTTTGGACTTTGTCTTTAGGGCTGTCCTCAGTTGCTTACTATAGAATGAGATGAGAGGAAGGAGCAGAGACCCATTCTTCGGGGGTCTTATGCAAGAGCTGCCAGAAAACGCCACCTGAAAGGTGAAGGATCATCCAACATAACAGCAAATGGATGCTCAGGTAAGGAGGCTTCCTCAGTACCCAATGCAAAGGGGAAAAAAGGGATGTGGGAAAAGGCAGTACTTAGGCATGTAGGCAAGAAGCAAGGGAGAACTTTTCAGCTGATGCAGATGCTGGACAAGTTACTTAGGAATAAGGCTTTTTAATCCGGATTGGTATAAGTAGCACCCTACCAAAGGCACGTTAGTGCTCCTCCCCAGGCATGAGGGAGTAGGCTGCTAGTGCTATACTTTTTGCTCCAAGCCAGGGATGTTTCTCAGATCTGGGAGAGATGATGAACCCAATTATGTCAAATAGGGGTAATAAAGACAACATCATAGGGTATTTGTGAAAATAAGAGACAATATGCCTAAAGTGCTTAGCATAGTGACTGGGCACATTATAGGCAATTAATAAATGATAGGTAATCTCATTTTGCTGTGTCAGCAACTCCCCAAACCCCACACGCATACACACACAAATACCACTAATAGCCACATAAAAAACAATGGTCTTTTTCTTGTTTTCTTTATTGCTTCAATAAATAGATTGGCCAGTAATATATTTCTCTGCATCAAATACACTTTTTCTACCAACTTCCACTGTAGAGGGCAGATGTTTTTACATCCCCAAGTTAGTTTGTAAGAGCAATTTATATTCTTACTGTAGCATCCTTCTTCTCATCCCACACTGCTATGAAGAATTTTGGGATTTTAAAGTCTTTTGTTAATGAGTTGTGACTAGACGGGAAATACTGAATGAATGAATTTATTTCCCTTTACTCTTGCTTGACTCAATGATTTTCCCATGTGCTTTCTTCTAATCATTTATCTTTTTGGGTTACTAAAAGTTTTCTTGTTTGAGATCATCCTAGTGGAATTAACCAAAGAATCTTGAAACCCAGTTACAGAAGGGGAAAGTTCCAATACCTGCCTCTGTGTGGGTAGGAAGGATATGACCTCGGTGTGTACTTAAGGGCACACAGTGGTGCTCCACTCTGTTTTTGGAGTTGCTGAACTACAGCCACTTTCAAGGCAAGACTGAACTCTTCTTTCCCTAATGAACAGCAAGTCGAGAAAGAACAAAGTTGTTTTTATTTGGAAGTCCTTTATATGCCCAGAATATGAACACAGTGAACATTACTTACAGATGCAGAAGGCCTGACAGGAAGAATCACTGACATCCCCCGACTACCTTCCTCCAGGTGCCCATGGAAGCTTTATCCTCTCTTTTCAAAGGACTTTCAAAGTTGCAACTTCTTAAATTTAAAAAACTGTTGTGAAATATACATATAAAAAGGATATATAATGAGAGTACATTCTAAAGGCTAACAATAAGGTGAAAATTCATGAAGTTCACAGCATTGTCCTGAATCTTACATCCTCCTATGTGTTTCTCCTGAATGCATCTTCCTCTCTGTTTCTAACAAATGTGATCATTACCTTGAATTTTTGGCTGATCATTCTTGCTTTATGTTTTTTTTAATGGTTGCATTAGGGTTCTCCAGAGTAACAGAGCCAATGAGATATATATATATATATGTATGATATATATATATATATGGTATATATATGGTGATATATAATGTAAGGAATGGACTCACACAATTACAGCAGACACTAAGCAGTCCTGGTTTGCGGTGTGAGTCAGCAAGCTGAAGACCCAGGAGAGCCATGATGTAGTTCCAGTCGGAAGGCTGCAGGCTCAAGACCCAGGAAGAGCTGATGTTTCAGATAGAGTCCAAAGTCAGGGGAAAAACTGATGTCCCAATTTGAAAGCCAACAGACAGGAAAATTTCCCTCTTACTTGTTCTGTTCGGGCCTGTAGTGACTGGTGAGGACCACTTATATTCTAGAGGGCAATCTGCTTTACTAAGCTGCTGATTTAAATGTTAATTTCATCCAAAGACACCTCACCAAAACATCCAGAATAATGTTTGCACAACTATGTGGGCACCTTGTGGCCCAGTCAAGTTGACACATAAAGGTAACCATTCCATGGTTATACCACATCTATGTGTATACCTAAACGATAAATCTTTTAGTTTTGCCTCATTTAAAATTTTACGTAAATGGAATTATTCTGCATGCATTTTCTGTAATTGTCTTTCGCTCGACATCATGCTTGATGATGGTTGATTCATGTAGTTTGTTTACTTTTTATTCCTCTCTGTTTTATATTCCACTGTCTGATAAACTACAATGAGTTTATCCATTCTGTTTTGATGGAAGTTTGGATTGTTTATAGTGTTTTACAAGTCTAAGAATAGCTCCTATGACTATTTTGGTACAAATCTTCTGTTGCTTTTTGGTTGGGTTATTCAAGTCTACTATATTTCTGTTAGTATCTATGTTAAGATTATAGGGCAAGCTGTTAGAGCAAAGGACCAACAGATCTGTGGCTTATACAAGGTAGAAGTATGTCTCTTTCCCAAAATAGTCTAAGAATCAGCAATTCTGGGCTGCTACCTAGTGTACCTACCCAAACGTGTGCATGCACACTTCTCACCACATGTAACCCAACAATCCTTCCCTAGGGACGACAATCCCTCCCTGAAATCCCATGTAGAAGGGTGGCATTGCTGGGTGATGCCCCATTCACTCCATTAGGTCTGGCCTTAGGACCCAAGCACCTGCCAATGAAGGATATTTATATGTTCACCCTCCAGTGGTGGAGGATGAATAAGATAATGGCAATTAAAACTCCTCACTAAGAAAAGGGAATGTAGGTGACCCCCAGCTGTTACTCCTCCATAGGAAATGTTAAATGCTGCTAGGCAGGCTTTGTGGAGTTTTCCTGTCCTGGCAGTGGAAGAAGATTTTTGCTTAGCCTGTGGGGCAGCTATTGTTTTATGTTTCTGGCAGAAACTCCTTTGTCCTTTGCCCTCTGGCTTTGCCATTAGAAGGTGTTTCCCTGTCTGTTACATGTCCTGTGGCCACATGGAAATGGCTCTTGGAAAGTGCACCCTCCTTATGGAGGCAGTAATATTGCAAGCAATTTCTGCTCATGCAGATTTGGGGGCTCAACTCTTTAAAGGAGACAAACAGCACAGATTTTTGCAAGTTAAGAGTGTGGGTTCTTTGGCAAAATTCCCTTAGGTGTCTCAGACTTCTTGCTTCTGGTCAATTCCATGTCGGAGTGACCACAGCCAAAGATCTTATGTAAAACTGAGCTATTCAAGCAGTGTGTTGTGTATACTGGTTAGCCACAAATAAGTTCCAAAAACATCCAAGATATTGCTCCCCTTATCCCCTGTGTGGGATGGCCGGAGCACGCAGGCTGGTCACCACTGGCCATGAGTCTCTTCATTCATGTACGCCTATCGCTACACAAATCTTGTAGTACATTATAAGTGCATGATGTGGACAAGGTTGGAAAGCACTAATCAAAGCAGAGTTTTCTAATACTGGAGTTTTATTAATGATCTCTGTGCTTTGCCAATGCCACTCTGCATCAACCTATTGGCAGCTACCTTGAAGTCATTCAAAATCAAGGGATTGAAAGGGAGGGCTGTGTCAGCATGTGGAAAACCTGCCAAAGTATCCCAGGAGATAGATTTACAAAATGATTTGCTGCAGGCCCCCAGATTCCAGCCTGCTGTGTCAGCATTCTCAGAGTTCACAGTGCACTTTTCAAGGGAATGTCACTGGGATTCTGTTTCTTCAGTTCCACTTCCAGGGTATTAATACACATTCATTATGCTATTGATGTTGTATCAAGAACTCAAAATTAACAGTGGCTAAACCAGACAAGACTTTATTTCCTTCTCACATAGCAGTTTCCACATGAATGATCCAAGGTGTTTATAGGGTCAGGGGCCCATACTCCTTCTATTTTTTGCTCTTCCCCTCCATGGAAGGACACGTGCCTCCATCTCATGGTCCATCTCTAGCTCCCACCTTCACATCTCCATTCCACCCGGGAGGAACAGAGACAGGAGGGACCTTGATGGCCCACCTTTTCCTTCTAAGGGCATGATCCAGAAGGTGCACTTGCCGCTTCCGTACTTTTTCCTTTAGCAAGAATCTGGTTACATGACCACACCTGGGTAACAAAGAAGTTGGGACTGTGGTATTTACTCTGGATAGCCAAGTATCCATTTTAAAAAAGAAAAATAATACAGATATCAGAAGGAAAGTAGCTGTCCCTGCCTCCATTTTTATGATTTTTCTTTGCTTGCTCTAACCATGAGCATGTTATTAAAAATCTAGCACGTTATTAAAAATCTTCTACTATGCCGGTGGATTTGTCAAATTTTCCCTGAGTTCTGTTGAGTTTTGCTTTATATATTTGTAAGCTATAGTATTAAGTGTACACAAAGTTAGAAATGTTATATCTTCCTGGTGAAATTAATCACTTATTAATTATGCTGTGATCTTCTTTCCCTCTTATAATATTTTTTGTATCGACTTCTCTTTTGTCTAAAATTTATGTATTTGCTTTCTCCCCCCTCCCTGTGGGAGAGATACACTTGCCTGATGTACCTTTTTCTATTGTTTTACTTTCAATCATTTTAAGTCCTTATATTTCTAATACAAACAACATACAGCAGAGTTTTTATTTATATTCAGTCGAATTCCTAGTACTCTATTATAGTCATTTATTCATATAGTACTTAATGAACATGAGGGTTTTTTCAAGTTTTTTTGCTATTACAAATAGAGGCTTAATTTTTATGCACATATTGATGTCAATCTGTAGTTTTTCCGGCATATCTTTGGGATAGATGCCTAGAAATGGGATTGATATGTAAAACGGTAAATGCAAATTTTTTTCCTAGATATTCTCCTCCACTGGGGTTGAAGCATTTTGTAACAGCAATATATGAGAATGTCTGTTCCTCCCCCGCACACCAGCAGTGGAGAAAGGGGCATTGGTATTTTTGCCAATTCAGCAGGTGCAAAGTATTATCTCAGTGTACTTTTATTATGACTGAAGTTTATCATCTTGCCATATGTTAGAGTCATTTGCATTTATTTTTTTCTGTGATGTATCAGTAATACTTTAAATTAAATTTTTGGCCTAAGGGTCTTTGGTCTTTGCATTTTAATCCAAGCCCCGATATTAGGTGATTGAAGGCTGCAGTAGTGAATTCCCAGAAGAGGTGTTTCTTTTTTCTGCTACACCCAGAGATAAGAGTGAGGCTGGACCTTCTGTGGGATGGAGTCATGATTAGCTCACCCCCTTGAGGCATCACTCTTTAGAGTCCCAGCTCTATGTAGGGTTTCCTAACTTGATCTCTCCTCCTTGAGCTCCAGGTGGGTTTCCTGTCCCTCTCGCATACATGGCCTGTTGAAAACCAACTTCTAGCATCCCAGCGATGCAGCCCTTGACGCCCCTTTTAGTTTATTTCAAAGCAATTACACTTTTGTTTATATCTAACTTATAATTTTTTCCTCTTTATTGGCTGCTCAGCTATGGTTTAGAAAAAAGTGTTTGAAAAATAATTTTATGCAGCATTTTTAAATCTTCAGAAGAATATTTTCAGCACAGGAATATTTTCAGTATAATATTGCAAGAAATGAAAGTCTTCAGAATTGTATTCTTCTAAACATATCAATGAATATTTGGTTATTGTCTTTTACCTTGGTAATATGGTTAAGTTCAGGAGGACAGTAGCGATGGCTTCTTGGCTCACCACTGTATTCCCAGGGCCTAACACAGGAACCAGATGAGTGCATGCTCCGCAGTAGGTTTTGAATGAATACAAATGAATGAGAACAATATGAAGACCTCACAGATGAATGGGGCCGTGGAGATACTAGAGGTGGTGTCAAGAATTGAATTCAAGCTCCAGGGACACAGCTGTACCCTGAGACAGGTCGGCAGATTTGGGGAAGTTGTGTGTTGGTGCCAGGAATCAATGCTAAACTGAAGTAGTAACTGACGTGGCAATGCATAAGCAACACAGATCAATTGAAAAAGTGAATTAGCCCTGGTCATTGATTAGAAATAAAATAATAAAGTTATTTTCATTTCCAGTTTGTTTAAGGACTGGAGACAATGTAACAAGGAAGGAAATATGAACTGGGCATTGTTAAGGTACAAAAGAAGAAGACATTGAAAGAATCACTTCATGGGTGGCTGAGCAAAAGGATGGTAAAATCAAAAAGCTATCAATGTCCTGCTTCATGCCGAGATGGAATAGTGGGACTTAATTTACACTTCCTTCCCACCCCACCCCTCATTCTTAAAGAACTAGATAACCAGAAACATACATGAAAAAATATTTTTCAGACATAAGATAACAAACAGTGCAGAACAGTGGTCTCTGGCAGAGAGATTGAATCAAGTGAGGTTGACCACTGCCCCAGCCTACAGCTTGGAGAGGGTTTTCAGGCCACAGTTCAGGAAGGGGAAACCCAGGCAAAGCCAGAGGTCTCCTTTAGTTGAGGAGTGGAGACGAGAATTTTGAAGGCCAAGACACCCAGAGTTTGCAGCCTAGAGTACCAGAGACAAGAGAGATGCCCAGAGAGAGCTCCAGAGATCCACTTACTAACCAGTTCATGCATGTGGAGAGATCAAGGCCAAGGAAAGAACTACCCGGAAGGAGCAAGTGGAGCAACCCCTGGGACTCACAAAGGGATGGGATCACTCCTGTTCCCACCAGACAGACTGGACAAACCTCGTGACACATGGGGCACCAGGTAGAGTACTCGGGAGGCTACGACTTCAACAGTGGAGCAAATCAGCCCTAGAATAAAGGCCCCTCTGGTCCCACTTTACAAAACTTAAAAGCAATCCTGAAAAAAATCCAAGAATTTCTGAGCAACTTCTCTGGATCCTAGACCAAAGTTCATGGATATGTTTAAAAATAAACAAGAATAAAAATAAAAAAGAATATATAATACCCAGTAAGGTAAAATTCAAAAGTCATTTAGTATCTAATAAAAAATTATCACACATGCAAAGAAGCAGGAAAGTATGACCCATGATGAACAGAAAAATCAACTTATCGAAACTGACTCAGAAATAACAAATATGATAGAATTAGTACCAAGTATATTAACATAGTTATTATAACTGCATCTTATATGTTCAAGAAGTCAGAGGAATACATGAGCACGTTAAAGATACATAGACTATATGAAAAAGACAAATTAAACTTCTAGATATGAAAAATACAATGTCTGAGATGAAAAATACACAGGACAGGATTAGACATTATAGGATACTATATATTATACAAGAAAATATCAATTAATTTAAAGATAATAGCAATAGAAACTATACAAAATGAAATACAGAGAGAAAGATGTCTGAAAAATAGTGAATATCTTGTGGGACAAATAAACGTACCTAATATATGTATAATTTTGATGGGAGTGTTTTGAGTCTTGATTTTGGTTGTAGTTACATGACTGTGTTTTCAACATTGCAAAACAATACACTAAAAATAGGGTGGATTTTCCCCTGTATAAATTATAACTTAATAATAATTTTAAAAACTAGGGGAAATGTGACAGTAAGTAGCAAGCAGTTGGACCAAGAAACTTCTGGCAAAATAATCTAAGAGGAATGTGCACTTGGTACATCTTTCTCCACTTTCAATGTTCTATGCTTGAACACAGGCGCAGAACAGAATAGAGTAGAAAGACCAAGGTTCCTTGTCCTGGCTCTGCCCTTATTAATGATGGGAACTTAGACACATTGTCGAACCTCTTTGGGACTAAGTTGACTCATCTTGAAAATGGAGGTCATGTTGATTCACTCACTCCCTCATTTACCCCTGCATCAAACAATGCTTATTGGGTGCCTGCTGAGTGCTGGGTACTGTGGGCAAAGAGACACAAGGCAACCTTCAAAGCACTTGATCACAGAATCACAGGACAAATTAAAGCAATGCAAACTCTCAGAGACCATCTTGGTCAACATAAAGCAATTGAAATCCCAAACATGAAAATGTCCTGCTCGAGGCTTTTGAGTTCATTAGTGTTAGAGGTGTGCCATGGCTCCTGTCTAGAATACAGACCTATTGATAATATTAATAATATGATTGAAAATAGAAAACTCCCACCCAGCAAAGGATATTTTCTTCTAAATCTTGAGACAGAAATTTTTATCAGTACATGTTTGTAGAAGCCAGGTTTTATGAATTAGTGCTATTACTATTATTTTACCTGTACCTTGTTTTTAAAGAATTTCAATTAGTCACCTACATTTTAAAAGGCAGGAATTTTACATAAAAGTTGAGATTTCATTTTTATTTAAAGAATTTTAGGCTGAGTGCAGTAGCTCATGCTCGTAATCCCAGCACTTTGGGAGGCCAAGGTGGGAGGATCACTTGAGGCCAGGGGTTTGAGACCATCAGGGCAACATAGCAACACCTCACCGCCCCCCCCCCAAAAAAAAAACTTTAAAACTTAGCCAGATAGAATGGCATGCACCTGTGGTCCCAACTACTTGGGATGCTGAGGCGGTAGGATTGCTTGAGCCCAGAAGTTGGAGGCTGCAGAGAGCTATGATCGTGTCACTACACTCCAGCCTGGGCATGAGAATGAGATCCTGTCTCAAACAAATAAAAAAGAATTTTAATATCTGGCTCTACTGGTACTGACACTGACATTTCGATGGGGTAACACTTACTAAAAATATGTAGCAGCCTCTCTAACGAGCAGGGACCCACCCACTCTAGAGGCCACAGTCTTCCCCCAGCCTACTTGTATAGCCCCTAGAAGACATATTTTGTAATCCCTGCCTTAAACTTATAAGATTACTCCTTAATGACTGGGTTTAGTTACCACCCAGCCAAGATTATTTTGAGTATCACTATCTTCCCAGTGGCAGCCATCAGCACAAAATGCCAGCAATATAGGCCTCAAGCCAGGCTGGAATGATACTCATGGGTCAAGGAACCTCAAGGCAACAACCAGACTTCAGCCAAACTCATAGATGTAGGAAGGGCATTGCTCTTCTATTTTCATTTGTAAATTAATTTGAAAAACTTTGAATTATTTACACTTTACAATTCTGAAGCCCATATAGCAGGAGATACTTTCCTTTGCCCTTTGCTGGCTTTTTCTTTTTGGTTTTGCCTTGGAGGTCAATGTAGTTCCATAAATCTGTATTACAAGGCAGCACATAAACATAGAAAGATAACGGTAAGTCCAATTGGCTCCAAAGAGCTTGGCTTTTCCTTTATTGGAACCACAGAAATGTTTATAGTATTGTCAAACAAATTTGCCTACATTCTCAAAGTGTTTGATAAAAGGATCAACTGAAATGTGCCTTAGAGTTGATGTGCCCTGACTGGACAGGTGGCTACTCAGTGGGATTTTAACCCCATTACTGCAACAAGTTACTCTGCTGCAGCACCCTGGCCAAATACGTCCCCACTACTCATAGGGCGAATGCCTCTCTGGAAAGAGAGAGCTGAAGTGTCAGAGGAAGCCGAATGCCTACCATTGCATTTTAATAGTAGGATCTCTCCGGAAGAACAGTGTGCACACCTAACTCTCATATCTATTTCTGACCATGGATTCAATGGAGTTGGCAGCCTTAGGCTGTGGTGGTACCTATGGGTGAAGGAGAAATGAAGTGCTTGTTGCATGGCATTAACTTCTGTACTGAGTTGAATAGTGTCTCCTAAAATTCTCATCCACTTGGAATCTTGGAATGTGACCTTATTTGGAAATAGGATCTTTGCAGATGCAATTAGTTAAGATCGTACTGGATCATCATAGACTATAAATCCAATTACCGGTGTCCTTATAAGAGGAGACACACAGAGGGAAGAAGGCCATGGAGAGCCAGAGGCAGAAATTGGAGTGATGCAGCTACAAGCCAAAGAACACCAAGGATTGCCGGCAATCACCGGAGGCTGGGAAGAGGTGAGGAAGGATTCTTCCCTAACACCTTCAGAAGGAGCATGGCCTTGCTGACACATTGATTTTGGAGTTCTAGCCTCCATAACTGTGGAAGGATAAATTTCTGTTATTTTAAGCCATCCAATTTGTGGTGATTTGTTTTGGTAGCTTAAGGAATCTAACATAAATTGTAATGCAGGCATCAATCAAAGGAGAAGGGCTGTTGATACTGCCCTGTGCTGGCTTGGGCTGGAAGCAAGTTCAAGGCCAGGGAAGGCCCTTAGAGTCTGTAGGTTCACAGCACAGAGAACGAAGATCAAGAAAGACTTAGCTACATTCACTAGGATTGTAACATACAACACACAATAGATGATAAGCAATATTCAAAAGCCAAAATTTTAAGACCAAGTAGAACTCTCTGAGATAATGCCTTTCCTTTCATCATCATGTGGGTAGGATAATATTCCGGCCCTTATAGACTATAAATACATAAAAACTCACTTTAAAAAGCAGCATCCTGGTGAGGAGCGTGGGAAGAAGGGGAAAGTTTGGAAGGGAGAAAGAAAAGAAGTGGGAGAGGAGAGACAGAGAGATGTGGAATGCTGACATGATGTGATTCATGTGGTTTAGGCCCAGAGTGAAGCTGTGGTCAAAAGAACATGATCCAGGTAACCAAAAGCAATTTAGAAATAGCTCAAGTCCTTTATATGTATCTCTGAACACCATAAAAGGATTCACAATTTCCAGTGCTATTTGTTTACACCCCCCATTTCTTTCTCTGCTCTGAACACTGTCGTCTCACTCACCACAGTTGCTTTCTTCATCCAGATCCCACAGATTCCTCCGGCTCTTCCTCTTATGTGCCCCTTTCCAGTCTCCTCTCTTCTCTTTTCCCTCCAGATTCTCCACTACAACAGCCTAATGGCAAGGCGAGACCTTCCCCGGGTGGGCTGGAGGTGGAGGGCACCGCAGGGAAGTGACAGATTGAGCAAGTTGACACATCATCCTCTTCACTAAGCAGGCACTTGGGGCAAGACTGAAGACCTCTGGGAATGAATGGTTTTTACTCCTCGATACAGACATGGGGGCAGACTATATTTTGCAATGTTAACCCATGCTTCTTGCGCTGGTGCGAACTGCTGCTCCAACCCTGCTTCCCCCCATCTCTCAGTGCAGGGTAGAGCTGCGACAGCAGAAACACAAAGAGAAATGAAGAAACAATACCCAGCTTTTGAGTTTCAAAATAAATATTATAAATTGTGATAGAGACACTAGCTTGAAAGAGAAGGGTTTTGATCTTTGCCATTAGAGAAAAGTAGACATCCAAATGCATGATACGACAATGTGTTTAACTGTGCCGAGGCAATAGAGGTCTTCTGGACTTGTCCTGACATGGGTGTGGGAGTCAAAGAGAACGCATAATAGCATGATGGTGGTGAGTGTGCCTGGCACTTCTGCACTGGGGGCTTGGCCTGGAGACGGTGTGGCTGTGGGCCCTGGGGCTGTGTCTCTTGAGCCTACCTCCGCTCTCAGAAGTTCTAATGAGTGAGCACAGACTCACAATGGTGGCATTATAGTCTTCATTCATAAGGAATATTGGTCTGTGGTTTTCTTTTTCTGTCGTGTCCTTTCGTGGCTTTGGTATCAAGGTGACACTGGCTTCACAGAGTGAGTTGTGGAGGATTCCCTCCTTCTCAGTGTTATGGAATAGTTTCTGCAGCATGGGTTCTTTGTAGGTCTGGCATAACTTGGCTGTGGATCCATCTGGTCTGGGGCTTTTCTTTGTTAGAAGACTTTTAATGACTGCTTCTATCTCACTGCTCATTATTGGTCTGTTCAGGAGTTCTATTTCTTCCTGATTGAGTCTTGGAAGGTTGTGTGTTTCCAGGAATTTGTCCATTTCCTCTAGGTTTTCTGGTTTATGTGCATAGAGATTTTTGTAGTATTCACAGATGATGCTTTGTATTTCCGTGCTATCAGTTGTAATATCTCCTTTTTCATTTCTCATTGAGCTTATTTGGGTCCGTTCTCTTCTATTCCTTGTTAATCTAGCAAGAGGTCCATCAATTTTGTTTATCTTTTCAAAGAACCAACTTTGTATTTCACTGACTTTTTTAAAAATCATTTCATTTAGTTCTGCTTTGATGTTTGTTATTTGCTTTCTTCTGCTGGCTTTGGGTTTGGTTTGATCTTTCTTTTCTAGTTCCTTGAGATGTGATTGAATTAGGTTGTTAATTTGGTGGGACTGCAAATTAGTACAACCTCTGTGGAAAACAGCATGGAGATTTCGCAAAGAACTAAAAGTCGATCTACCACTTGATCCAGCAATCCCACTACTAGGTATTTACCCAAAGGAAAAGAAGTCATTTTATCAAAAAGACACCTGCACTCAAATGTTTACTGCAGCACAATTCACAATTGCAAAGATCTGGAATCAACTCGAGTGCTCATCAATTCATGAGTGGATTAACAAAATGTGGTATATGTATACCATGGAGTACTACTCAGCCATAAAAAAGATGAGAAAATGCCTTTTGCAGGAATTTGGAAGGAATTGGAGACCATTATCCTAAGCAAAGTATCTCAAGAATGGAAAAACAAACACCGCATGTACTCTCTAATAGATTGAAATTAATCAATGGGCATCCAAATACACAGAAGAAAGTAAAAGTCACCAGAAATCAAGCAGCAGGGAGGGAGGAGGAGAGGAGGGGCAAAAACTCACCTAACATGTACAATGATCACTATTCGAGTGATGGGCACATTTATAGCCCTGACTTAAGCCATGTAACAAAAACATTTGTATCTCCTTAATATTTTGAAATTAAAAAAATGGTGGCATTATAGGACAAGTGACAAGCTTCCTCTGTTAGTCTTCCTACTTTCTTCCTCAAGGCTGTATGTAAGGATGTAATAGAACCAGAATCATGGAGCAATGATCATCCAATGGGGTGGGGTGGGGGAGCAAGAGCCAGAGAAGGGACCCTGAGAGTGATTCCTTAAATTTTACACCCTAAGAAAGCACCCCACTTGCTTCACCATGCAAAGCTCTCTCTCCAGGTCCTTATCTTTTCATACCTAGCTTTAGTGACAGTGCCCTGCTGCTGCTGGCTTCGAGGTACTACACTCGTCCTACGCACTGCCATTTATTATTAAATTCTTCTCAAATTACCAAAATGGGCTATGCCAACTGTTTTCTTCTGCTATTCCGATTGATACACATATTTTAAATGCTCCATAAGCGATCTTCAGTATTATTATTGTAGAACAGCCAACCCCCAGGGCCATCACTAAAGGCTTCATTTGAACATTGCTGTTTGAACAGCCAAGTGTTCCAGTCATTTTTAAACAGTACTATTTAAATGGATAAACTTCTTCAGCACCTGCTTCGGTCAAGTGAGCTAACATCTACTCCCGACCTTCATGATGGAAAACATACTTGCTTTGCCTCTAAGTTGTACCTTGAAGAATATGTATCCTATTTCAGTATAGGCAAATGAAAAGTCAATAAGTACAGCACCACTTCAGCAAATTAAGCAATGGTTTTTCCTCAACAAGAGGAGTATAAACTTCTGTCCTAACCTTAAACAAATGCTTTTAAAAGCAAGCTGCATTTGATGAGGGGAAGAAAAGAAAAAAATTAACATTCATTGTGGGATCCGTTTTCCATTTCTTGTTCTGGTTAGTAAACAGTTTGTGTTATGTCTTCCAGGTATGATTGATTTTAATTTTATTCATAAAGTTGTACTTTTATTATGCGATTCCTTGTGAAGCTTTCTTTATGGAGAAACAGCACTGTTAAGGAAGTTTATATTTCCTGAATGAGACATCACTCCAAATATGCAATAAGATTAAACTTGACATGTTTTTCCCCCAAAGTGATTTGTTCTTGCTTTCATACATATGTAAAAATTATATTGTAGGAGTTACACACAAACCTCAACACAGCAAGTTCCATGATGTGATGATTAAAATAAAGTCATAGAAAACTATTTGCTTTCAATCTTAAATATATTGTATTGTAAACAATTTAGAGGAGTCGGATCAGATATATGCAGTTTTGCTCTTGCTGGATAAAAACAATTTAAATACTTTAACAAATCTCCTCCTCTAGTATCTTCTGTTCCACTTTTTACTTCTGCGAGATCTGTTTGTTGTTGCTGTTGTTAAGAATACAAAACCATAGTTAGATAAGAGTGAGTTCTAGTGTTCCATAGCACTGCAGGATGACTATAGTTAACAATAATGTATTATATAGTTTCAAATAGCTAGAAGGAGGATGCTGAGTGCTCCCAACACAAAGAAATGATAAATGTTTGAGATGATGCATATGCTAATTACCTTGCTCTGATCACTATACATTATATTTATCACAACATCACTGTGTACCTGATAAATATGTACAATTATTATATGTCAATTTAAAAAACTTTAAAAATTTTTAAATAATGAATGCACTACAAACTGAAGTAGTACAAAGGTGATAACACTTAACTGGAAAAGGACAGTCTGTCTTGGTGACCACTGATCATGAGCACAGTCCGGGGTAAATCTTCCCACCCTTGGAGGTAAATAAATACAGGATGGGGATGAAGCCCAGATGATCCATCTACCAAACCTATCACTTTACTCTACATCTTCTCTTTAATAATCCCCTAATTAATTGATTTCTTCAGCTATCTATGATTGGCTCTACCAGTAATGGAATTAGTTAATTTTAATCAGAAATATATCAGAACCCCAGTCCCCCAAGTAGTAGCAACAGATATTGTCTTGCAAATTGCAAGACTTTGCAAATCAGACTGCAAGCTACCCAGGGCAGGCTGAATCGCTGAGCACTGGCAACCACTGTCAGGGGGAACATTCCCCTGCAGGAGGGGAGAGCAAAGCGGCACGAGAGGTGGTGAGAGACAGCATGGCAGCATGATGTCCTGTGTTCCTGTGTCATCAGTGACATAACTCCCGGTCCTTGCCACGTATGGCAGGCAATCACTCTCCTTTTGGCCTAAGCTGTTTTAGTTGCGTTTCTGTGACATCCCACTGGTGGAATCCTGACTAATACAAAGGCATGAGACGTTAGTTGGAATTTAGGTTTATTCATTCAATAATAGAGCTGTCTCAGGTACGCCTCAGGTATGTCTCTTTGTCTCAGATACACCATTTGTGCAGCAGGGTACAATTTCAGGCCCAGTCCTCAGAGACCTTATTTTCCTGGGTGCAATAGTGAAGTAGCCTCCAAAAATTTGAAATAAATATTTTCCTTTGAGACCAAGATATAAATTCAAAACATAGTGGGCCAGTGTAGAAAGAGATTATACCTGAGATTACCTTCAATATGGAACTGGAGTTAGTCCAGTTTTAAAGGAAAAACAGACGGAAGAAGAGGTAGGGATGGAGGGCAGGAGATAGGAAAGTACATCCTAAAATGTAATGAGCACCCAAATCCCTGAAGATCTTAAAATGCACAATGTGATTCAGTAGATCTGGGCTGGGGCCCAAGATTCTGCATTTCCAACAAGCTTCCAGATCACATGCATGCTGCTGGTCCCCGGATCATGCTTTGAGGAGTAAAGTGCTTTAGTGTACTAAGGAAATGAAAATGGCCTTAAAGGCAGACTAATAATAACAACAATAACAATAATAATAATACCTAATGGATGTTGTTATCATCTAAAGAATACATACTTTAGAAGAAGGGTAAGGAAGGAAATGTGCAGAAATGAAATATAGACAGAAGAGAGTCAGAAAAGAAAAAAAAAAAAAAAAGGAGCCACTAAAGCAATGTCCAAAAAAACACAATCTCTTGGAGAGAAGAAACCCACTTTCCAGCTAATCCCTGTGGTGAATCTGGGTGTACCAGTTTCTCAATTTCCAATGAAATTAAACTTTTGTGATCCATAGGTCACCTCCATACTCACGAAGCAACCATTTGAACTTTATTTACCTCTTGGTATGGCTTTTCAATAGGAAGAAAATGGGCTCTCCAAGTTAAAATGAATAATCTGCTTCTCATGAAAGTTACGTTATTCATTATAAATTATTAAATTATTAAATTGTCATTATGGTTTATCAATTACAGCCTCTTGTGAATGTAATTTATGTGACTCAGCTTCTCTAAGTCCGATCATATTTGAAGCATTGAGTTGGAATTTATGAGACTATAAAACTGAGGATGTTTAAACCACTAAGTTTAAATGCCACCACTTGGGGTCTATTGGAGACCACTAAGCACCCACCTCCCTCCCACACCCACATCTGACATTGCCAAGTACTTTCTTTGAAATTTACCATGTCCTATATGATAGTGGATCAGGACATTGCTCTTTAATTTGTTAACTGTTGTCATTTTATGATTTTCTTTGTTTTTAAGACTATTTATTTTTCTAATCATCTAGATCCTGATATTGCAAATAACCTTTCCCCTATCCTCCCCATTCTCTTTTGATGGTCTTGGGGTCCTATTGCTTTACTCACAATTTGCTTTTCTCCACAATTTCAGGACATTTTATTATTTGCTCTTTTATTGTGCCTTATCCCCCAGTTATTCTTTTTATTCCTCCTTTTCTACTCTTGAGAAAACAAGAGTGTCATTCAAATACATTTCTATATAATTGGTTGTGTGCGTGGCATTAGAAAGAGGTCAGTAAAATACAAATTTTCCATTTATAAACCTTGTATCAGCATGTCACACATAATTAGGAACCATTAGAAATGGATACGTTCACTGCGTGAAAAGCAGACATACTTGGCTAATGGTTGTCACTGAACTTCTTGCTTTTGTGTCCACACTAATACTATTCTTTTAAACTGAGCTGCTTTGGTGACATCTTGTCAAATGATTCATCAGGGAATACAAAAAGGGGGTGGGATGCCTTTTAAATCACTCTTTTGTTAGTTGACAATTTAATCTTCTGTGCTGTTTCAACCACAAGACCAAATTAGTTTAGATGCTGATGATATTTTCCTTTATTAATTTATGAAAATAAGAGGAACAAAAATTTGGAAGATAAGTGGAGGGAAAAATAATGGTTTATTATAGAATCTCCCTGGAGAAAATAAGAAAGGACCAACCATTTATTTTCACCTTTGTAAGATTTGCTTTGATGTGGTATAGCAGTTTAATTTCAGATCACCGTCATGTGAAAATGTAACTCAATTCTCATCAAAGTTTACCCCAGCAAGGCATTTGCTGTTTACTTTGTTCCTCCCCAAACCCTGGAGAGGCTAAACATGAGTTCTCATATTTAAGTTTTCTATGTCTCTTGCAAACCAAGCCGATCGGTATTAAACATTTCAGACACCTGACTTTTTATCAATGAACTAAACTTCTGGGCTGCATATTAAATATGTCACTGTACCCTGTTCCACACCTATTTTTCATTTCTTTTTTTATAAGCCCTTTTAACTTGAGATTTATATCCTGGTTTGCCACAATCTTAATTTGACAGATATTAACTGTTAAACCTGACCATCTACTAACCATATCTTTTAAAAGGACACAGAAAAATATTTTATTAAGTGGCTAAATATGTTCTCCATGCCTGTGAAAATCTTGTTAAATCAAATCTTCTTCAAGGAAGGTCATTGGAGAACTATTTTAGGAGCTGAATTATCACTGCAACAGCATATACAGCTGTCAAGTGCTTAGACCAAGGATCCCAAGCATAGGGCTTTGAAAACTTCGGTTCTTATTCCAGACAAGTGGCAAAATTTGGAAATAAAAACCTCCACGTACAAAGCATGAAGTTTCTTCTTATAAGCTTCCTGCTGAATCTTCCTACTTTTAGTAGAAAGTTAACCTGACTTTCAGGTCACAAACATTAGCATGCATGAATAACATCAGTAGAAAAAGGACAAAGACATCAGCCAGACTACAGTAAATGGTCTAAGAAGAACTGGAGCACTAGATGGAACACTTGTGCACCAGCACAGAGGGCAGAAAACCCATGAGATACGGGAGGAATTCCACATTCTATGCACATTGAACTACGTGTAAACTCTGGCTGAATAAAGATGACGGACAGTAGCAGGAACATCAAACTCACTGCCCCTTTGGAAAAGCAGTTCTGCTGACCAGGAGGCCAGACGGAGGGAGGTCTCTTCCCTGCTTCCATAAATAAAAGTGAAATAAAAGCCTTTCTGCTGCTGAATTTCCCCTTGATTTATCTAAAACACTTCCCTGCTCCAGGACTGTGGCCAGGAGTGGGGAAGTCAAGGCAAACACATCCCATAACCTGTTTCCCTACTTCCAATTTCTTCTTCTTATAATCCATTGAGGATTGATAATGTTCCTTTTCCTTACATTGTACCTGGAATTTTCTCTACCCTATAGCTTACAGTAGGGATTTATCATTAAACAATCCAGGCCCCATGTGCTAATGGGAACATAAACAAACTGAGAAATTCCAATTGATCATCTTGTGGTAGACTCAGAAAACATTCTAAATTTCCAGTCAAAAGGGAATCTACCTTTCTTCTGAGGCACTAAAGCCCATTATCTTAGCTGGTGTAGAGACACCAGGGCAACAAAGCTGGGGTAGAAAGATGCACCTGGAAACATTTAAAAGAATATGATATAATTGTACTAAATATTAATATCCCTGAAGACAAGCAGTGTCTAGCTGGATCATTGTTGAATTACTATATGGCAATCAATCACCAGTCACTGTGAGCATGGCACTGTGGATATAAAGAGCTAGAACCCAGGATTACTCCCTTTAGGAGCTTCAGATCTATTTGGGGAGACAACTGCTAAATAGCAAATGAGCTAGTCAGTAGCTCATTTTAGAGCAGTGCTTCTCAAAATTTAAAATTAATGTTCATATGAATCACCTGGGGATCTTGTTAAACTGCAGAATCTGATTCAGAAGATCTAAGGTGGGGCCGGATAATTTGCAATTCTAACAAGCTTCCATGTGATGCTGATGCTTTGAGAACATGGACCCCATTTTATGTATGTACATATGTATGTGTGTATTTTTTAATGATGCATAATATTTGTACATATTTATGGGGTACATGTATTATTCTGATACATGCATACTATGTATAATGATCAAATCAAGGTATGTAAGATATCGACCACTTCAAACATTTATCATTTCTTTGTGCTAGGAACCTTTCAAATCTTCTCTTCTAGCTATTTGGAAATGCACAATAAATTGTTGTTAACTATAGTCACCCTACTGTGCTATTGAACACTAGAACTTATTCCTTTTATCTAACTATATGTTTGCAACCATTAGCCAACCTCTCTTCATCCTCCAACCCACCCTTCCCAGCCTCTAGTAACTATCATTTTACTCTCTACCTCCATGAGATCAACTATTTTTGTTCCCACATATGAACAAGAGCATGTAATATCTGTCTTTCTGTGTCTAATGACCTCTAGTTCCATCCATATTGCTGCAAATGACATGATTGCATCCTTTTTTGTGGCTGAATAGTATTCCATTGTGTATATATATCACATTTTCTTTATCCATTTGGCTATTGACATTAGACTTGTTTTGTGGGCTAACCTCTGGTCTATCCTGAAGAAAGTTACATGTGGTGATTAGAAGAATGTGTGTATTCTGCAGCTGTTGTATAAAATGTTCTATAAATGTCTGTTAGGTCCATTTGGTTTCAAATGCAGTTTAATTCCCATGTATCTGTGTTGAATTTCTGTCTAGATGACCTATCCATTTCTGAGAGTAGAGTGTTGAAGTTTCCACCTATCATTATATTGGAGTCCATTTTGCCCTTTAGGTCTAATAATATTTGCTCTATATATCTGGGTGGTCTAGTTTGGGGTGTATGGATATTTAGAATTGTTATATTCTCTTACTGAATTGATTCCTTTATCATTACATAACAATCTTTTCTGTTTCTTTTTAGTTTTTGACTTAAAGTCTGTTTTATTTGATATAAGTGTGGCTACTTTTGTTTGCTTTTGGTTTCCATTTGCACAGAATATCATTTTCCATCCCTTCATTTTCAGTCTATATGTGTCTTTACAGGTGAAAGGATTTTCTTGTAGGTGGTATATAATTGGCTCATATTATTTTATCCATTCAACCAGTCTTTATCTTATACACGAAGAATTTAATCCACTTACATTCAAGGTTATTTATGATAGATAACTTATTCTTTTCATTTAGTTAATTGTTTTCTGGTTGTTCTGAATATATTTTGTTTCTTGCTTCCTCTCTTATTGCTTATCATTGCAATTTAGTGCTTTTCTGTAATCGTAACATTTGATTCCTTTCTCTTTCTCATATGTGTGTCTGCTCTACCAGTGTGCTTTAAACTTTCATGTGGTGTCATGATGGTCGATATCATCCTTTTGATTCTGCATGTAGGACTCCCTTAAAGCATTTCTTGTAGAGCTGATCTAGTGATAATGAATTGCCTTAGTTTTTGCTTGTTTGGGGATTTATTTCTCCCTAATTTTTGAAGGATAGCTTTGCTATCCTTAAAAGGGTATAGCATTTTTGGGTTAAAGTTTTTTTTTTTCTTTCAGCACTTTGAATATACTATCCCATTCTCTCCTGGCCTATAAGGTTTCTGCTGAGAAATTTACTGTTAATCTGATGAGCAATCCCTCATACGTGACTTGTTGCTTTCCTCTTGCTGTTTTAGAATTCTCTCTTTGTCTTTTAGCTGTTTGTGTTTAATGTATCTTAGAAAAGACCTTTTGGTGTTGAATCTATTTGGTTATCTTTGAACTTCCTGTATATGGATGTCTATCTTTTGGAAAACTTGAAAAGCTTTCAGTTATTATTTTGTTAAATAGGTTTTCTATGACTTTGCCCATTTCTACTTCTTCTGGAACTCCCAAAATTCAAATATTTGGTCACTTTATAGTGTCCCTTGTGTCATGTAGGATTTTTTCATTCTTTTTTATTTTCTATTTTTTTTTTCTGACTGGGTTATTTGACAAGACCTATCTTTAAGTTCAGAAATTTTTTCTTCTGTTTGATCTAGTGTATTGTTGAAGCTCTTGACTGTATTTTTTTTATTTCATTCATTGAATTCTTCAGTTCCAGGATTCTTCTTTGGTTCTTTTTTTATGGATCTGGCTCTGTTGAATTTCTTATTCAGATCATGAACTGTTTTTCTGATTTCTTTCTATTACTCATCTATTTATCTTACTGAGTTTTTAAAATATTATTATTTTGAATTCTTTTTCAGGCATTTCAGAGAGTTCCTTTTTGCTGGAATCTGTTGCTCAAGAATTATTGTGCTCCTTTGGAGGCATGATGTTTCTTTGCTTTGTCATGTTTCACATGTCCTTACATGATATCTGCACATCTCATGTGACAATTGCTTCTTCCAATTTTTTGGATTGGTTTTTGTAGGGAAAGACTTTTTCCTACAGATGTCTCTAAAGTGTTGGTTGGGTAGGGTGTTTTGGCTTTGATTCTGAGTGGGTGTAGTAGTGTAATCCCTGTATGATTTCTGCAGCTGTAACCAGTGGTGTCTGGTGAATTCCTCAGTGGCTTAGTGAAGATGGTGGTGAAGCTTTGCTGGGGACAGGACACTAGGTAGGCTGGTCCTTGGGCACCAGTGGTGGTGACAGTGGGCTGGAAGTGCTGGTCTTTGGGCCCCCAGGTGGCATATATGGGCACTGGTGGTAGCAGGTCTAAGTGGCCCAATCCTTGGGCCTCCAGGCAACTTGCTTTTGTGTCAGCAGTGGGCTGCACAGACATGCAGGTCCTCTCACCCCTGGGCAACATGCATGGTGTTGGTGATGGCAGAAGTGGCAGTGGGCCAACCCTCAGGCACCCAAGTAGCATGTGCAGGCAATAGCAGTGATAGTACCAGGTAAGCTGGGCCAGTCCCCAGGCCCCTATGTGGCATGTGCAGGTGGGTGCTGGCAACAGCGGCAACAGCAGGCTGGGTGGGCCTGTCCTCAGGCCCCCAGAAGATGTGCATGGGTGCCAGAGGTGGAAAGTGGGGCAGATCAATCCCCAGGCCTTAAGGTAGAAGGGTTCTAACAATATCATAGAAGAGAAGGAAATAAAGACCTGCTATGCTTCCTCAACAATGACCAGCCTTTCTCACTCCCATGTGGCCACAGGGCTTCAATAAATTACTGTTCTCTTGAAGACATAGTGATAGCCTCTCCTATAAATCCATTCATGGTGCTTCCATACAGTTTTTTATTTGAAGTATGGAGAAGTCAGACAAGAAGGGAAGAAAGGGTCTGGAGTAGAGTCGTCTATAGGAAAATATAATATTAAACTTGAAAATCTATATTCAGGCTATTTTTATCAAAACACAGAAAGTACTAGTCATTATGCTCAGTCAATCTTTTCCACTAAAAGATGGCAGGCATCTGGCCATGGGGGCACTTAGAAGGATTTGAATAGTTTTATTTTTATTTCAGCATGGAAGAGGAAAAGATCCAATCTCTTTTCAGCAGAGATGCTGTACTTGCAAAGCCCTGGGGACCAGCTGTCCTGTGTTGGTGGCATTTGTTACTTTCCACACACATATGCAAGATGACAGAGGCCTTCAACTGCTCACAGCTTTGCCATTGATGAGGATTAGAGAGTACTTTGCTTCTGTTTGATACAGCTGAAAATCAAGATTACTTACCAACATGAAATTTGGCTGCCAAAATTTGCCGTCTGAAAGAATGCAATGCTGGCTACCGATCTGTTGAAAAAATCTGAATATCCAAGAGGTTCTTGCTTCTATCCCCCTTTCCCATTTTTTTAAAGAACTCTCCCAGCCACATTTTCTTTGGGTATTCTCTCCCCTCCCTCTTACCTTCTTTTTTGTTGTAGAGAGAATAAATCAGCAATATGGAAAATTAGATGTACTGCTACCATCAGGTGATAGAGTTTGGTTTGAAATCTACAGATTTAATTTTTATTCCAGGTTCTTCCACTTACCAGTTCTGTGACTTTACTCCTGTGCTTGGCAGTACTTTAGGACGCACAGGTTGGTTCACGGGTCACCTCTGTTGCTGCATTTCATGTCAATGCCACTCAGAAAAGCCCATTCGTGGTAAGTCGCGTCTTTCCCTTGCCCTTCCAGCAGCTGCATTGGGTAATAGTGTCATTTGGGAGAGAGCAAAAGAAATAATGATGGACAGAGGAACTGTATACTCCTTGAACTGGTAGCAAAAGTAGGTGGGATGCACAATTGCCTACCTGATGCAGTCAAGGGTCATTTGAAGGTTTCCAAATATCTCCCTCAATGGCCTTCTCTTGAAAGAGCAGAGTGACTAAAATAAGGCCCTTTGCTGAGATGCAAATTCATTGTCTGAGAAAGAACACATTTAACTGTGAATATTCATTGCTAGGATTAATTTTTGGAGGCAGCTAGCATAAGAGATAATGATTTCTAGGGAATGAGATATAGGATGCGTAAGTTTTGTCAGTGAATAGAAGTTGGTTAAACAAGGAAGAACATGCAACCAGAAAGGTGGAAAGACAAAAGCTTGGAAGAAAACCTTGCAGAAGACAAACTACTTCCGTGAAGGAGACAAATGACTTCCCTTTCACAAATACTAATATATAGCTACGAGGTCCTAATGTCCCATTTAAAGCCTTCTCACCATCATTTTCTTTAGCCCAGTACCCTTTGAAGTTAAAAGAGGCAACTTTTATTTACTGCTCACCTCCTGTGTTCCTCACTTCCTGCTGCTTCTGCTAATAATTTCTGGGTTTGTCTGTCCACCCTGGGGCTAGAGCAAGAACACAGAAGCTCTAGACATGAAGGGGAGAATAAGTGACAGATAATCAAAAGTTCCCATGGACAAAGACAACCAGACATCAAGAGCAGAGGCATTTGGTGGACAACATTGAAGACATTGGGGAAATAAACATTCACAGTGTAACAGTGAAATAAATGCCCATGTTTGAATCAAACAAAGTTGGAAGTAACAGTCTTCTAATTTTAGAATTTGAATGAGCCCTCAGTGTCACTGAGGCCTAAAATCTCACCACCTCCTCTCACATCTCAACAGCCAGTAAATTGTTAACACTATCCACCTTTGATATCTCTCATTATAAGAAAATTCTTCCTTATATTTCCACCATATAAAAATATATAGTGCGATGCACACACAATTTTAATTTTACACCCAATTTAAAATCCCCAAAATAAACTATAGTATCTCAGAAGGTCAGCTGTAGAGTGTAGCTCAAACCCAAACGACAGGGCTTCAGTTACTAAATAAAGACATTCACTTTATCTTGCTTATGCTAATGTCCAGGAGTGTTATTAAGGTTTATATTTGGAAGCTTTTAAATCCAGAATGTAAAAACAGGAAAGCTCTGCTTTCTCCAAACCACATTATCAGCTCAAAATATTAGTTATTTATTCAACTCTACTTCTCTCAAGCAGAACTAAAAATGTATAGGTAATGAAAAGAAATACCTTTGGTCTCATGTTTGAATAAATTCTGCTCTAGAAGATACTTCACAGTAAATTTATGCTTAATAAATGTATGATTTATAGATTGTGGAAAAATATCTAAAATAAACAATAAAACACATCTTCTTATTGGAAGACCTCTCAAAAATTATTAATCAAGAAATAATTCTCTCAGGTTTCCCAGGCATTGTATCATGCTGCTCTCCATTTTTAGAAAGTTTCCATGTGTATATTCCTTTCAAAACCAATAGCTGTTAATTCCTCATAGTACACCCGATGGACATAGGAACTGGTGTTAGCACTCCCTTTTTACATAGAGGGAAAACAATAGCAAGGAACAAAGGAGCCAGCTGCATTGGCTCTTGGCTTCTCCTGTGACTTCAGGAAGACTGTGTGGTACTACGCAGGTCACACTCCACAGCCTCATCTCTGAGAAGGGAAAATGCACTCACATCAAGGCAGGTAACTTTCCAGAATCTAATGAGGCAGTGGGTGCACATGACTTTCCACAGCTCTGCTTCCTACTTCTGCCCACACAGAGGGCTCAATGACCACTAGAGCGATGAAAAGACTGAAGCAGGGAGAAAACACAAATGCACACCAGGATAGTGATAAGACTGCCTATCTTCCCAGAGTCACATCTGGAGAAAGGGCTCTAACAGGGCTTCAGATATGGAGCATCCTGGGGAAATTTCCATACGATCTCTATGGAATTTTCCATAGAAACCTTAGAGCACAGGTTCAGAGCCTGCCCCTGTTACTAATCTGCCCGGTGTCTTTCTTGAAGTGTAGGGTTTCCCACAGTTCAGCGACTAAATACCTTTCACCTTCTTGACCCCAGATGTCAATCCTGAGACGAGCAGCTAGTTCTTGCTCGGGCATGTCTCTTTTACATCTGGCCATTCTGGAATTTCTGTCGGCTGGATTCTCCAAGCCATGAGAAGGGCGGCAGTGAGTACCAATATCACCAGCACTACTGGCATAGTCCCAGGTGCCAACACTCAGTTTTAAGTTTTAGTACCACTAATCCCTATTAAAGGAGTAGGCACTGCATTGGAAAGAATCATTGACTGTACAAAATTAACATCAACAGGTGATCAAAGAATTGAACCTCAGTCATGAATATTACGGAAGAAACCTCATTGTGTTTTTACAACATATATGTAAATACAAATACTTAGAAAATCAAACTGAAACAATATATAATTCTGGTGTGGACTTCTAATTCCTTCTTACTAGGGCATTTGTAAACACCTTGCCCAGGGTGACTACTTAAAACATTTCCGCCCTTGTCCAGTCTGGACACATCTTCTTTTTCTCTCTCCCCAGCTCTACTCCTTTCTTCTCCCCTCCTTCCCTGCCTCTCACCCCCCTCTTTCCCTTCTTCCCTCCCTCCCTCCCGTCTCCTTCCTTTCTTCCTTCCTCTTCATGATTTCTCCTCTTCTCTCTCTCCCTCCTCCTCTTCCAACTCCCATCCTCATCTTTCCTATCTCTTCCCTAAATAAAGAATATGCAAATTAAACAAAAAATGTTCCTTTTTTCAGGGAACTTATGAATTAAAGCAAACAACACTAACACTAATGCACGTTGCTAGATTTACAGCATTAGGTATGGGAAAAGGCTCTTCTGATCATTCGGAAAAGGGTATTTGAAGAAAATAGACTTTTAATTGTGTTTTGAATGTTTGGAAGGTAATCAGGAAGCTGAATTGGAGAGAAGTTGTATAACTTGTTTAAAAAGAGTTTTTGTTTTTATCAAGGGTGTTTACCATATTCAGAAGGAAGAAAAATCTCTACTTTGGCAAGTAAAATAGTCTTTCTATTACAGATGACCCATTTTGGAATGAGAAACAGAAACCAAAGAATTTTGAGTTATGGATTTAGTACTAGGGATCTAAAATGTCTCCAGTAAAAAGTCTTGACAAAATTATATCCGATTTTTTAAAAAATCTGCTTGTATTGAAGTCACCTCTTTCTCCCGTGCTCTGCTAAAAATGAAATGGTTCGTGTGTCCATCTCTCCATGGAGGTGCTTATCTTCTCTGATATCAATTTACTTGTTGCCTTGCGACCTCAGCTCTCTGATGGGCTCAATAAGTGCCATGATTTTTACCTTTTTCTCATTGTTAGGTTAAAAGGGATATTCTTTGCAGCATTCTATATTCTAAGCAGATGCAGGAGTTGGTTTTAACAATTAGAAATAAAGCTACTATGAACATTTGTGACCAATTCTTTGTGTGGATATATGTTTTGTTTTCTCTTGGGTAAAGGAATGGAATGGCTGGGTTGTTTGGTAAGTGAATTTCACATTTTCTCAAGGGTTGCATGTGAGAATTCCATTTGTTCACAACCTCACCCATAGTTTCTGTTATCAATCTTTTTTATTTTAGTTATTACACGGGGAGGTAAACAGTGGTATCTCACTGTGGTTTGGACTTTCATTTCCCTGACAACTAATGATATTGTACATCTTTTCATTGTGGTTATTGGCCATTCATATATATTTTTTTATTAAATGTCTGTTTAAATATTTTGCCCACATTTTTACTGAATTGTTTTTAGTCTTAACGAGTTGAAGAATTCTTTACATCTTTGGTCTCCAAACCAAGGTTCACAAACTGGTACCCTCCAGGAACCCAGGCACAGCCAGAGGCGAGTGGGGGGCTAGCGAGGGAAGCCCCACCTGCACCCACAGCCGCTTCCCATTCCTCATACCGCCTCCCGATCCCCGCCCTGCTGCAAACTTCGCGCATGGGAAGGATCCAGGTTGGGCTTCCCAAGCCCTGATGGTGGGAGTTGGAGCCCAGGCAGCAATGTACCCCCACCCCTACCCCCCGCAGCAATCTGTCCTTGGAAAAACTGTCTTCTGCAAAACCAGATCCTGGTGTCAAAAGGGTTAGGGATCCATCCTCTACATTCATGTGCAAAGAAAAAAAAAAAAAAAAAAAGGTTGGGGACCGCTGCTTTACATAGTCGGTCTAGATACAAGCCCTTGGTCAAATACAAGTATTGCAAATATTTCCAGCAATTTTTTGACTTGCTTTTTCATTTTTTAATGATGTATTTCAAAGAGCAAAAGTTCTCAATTTTGTTAAAGTGTAGTTTTTTATTCTTTTCTCTTATGATTCATGTTGTTTTTTATTGTACCTAAGAAATATTTGCCTACCCCCAAATCACAAGTATTTTCTTTTATGTTTTCTTCTAGATGTTTAATACTTTTAGCTCTTACTTTTGAGTCTGTGTTCCATTTCAACTTAATTATTGTCTGTAGTGTAAGGTAAGGTAAGAGTTGATGTTCATTTTTCCCATACAGTCAAGGTATTCCAACACCATTTGTTGAAAAGCCTACCTTTTCTTCCGTTGAATTGCCATGGCACCTCTGTCAAAAATTAATTGATCATGAAAATGTGGTTTCACTTTCTGGACTCTGTATTCTCTTTCATTGATTTATGTATGTTTATCTTTTTGCCAAAATCGACTGTCTTAACTACTACAGCTTTATAATAAATTTTACAGTCAGTAAATCTTTCAACTTCTTTCCGTTTTAAATTTGGCTTTGGCAATTCTAGATCATTTGCATTTTCATATACATTTGAGAAAGTTTTGTCAATATCTCCAGAAAATTCATGGAGATATTGTATTAGGCTTCTCCAGAGAAACAGAAACAATAGGATATATGTAGATATATAAAAGGAAACTTATTATAAGAATTAGCTCACACAATTCCGAGGGCTGAGAAGTCCCGTGACAGGCTGTCTGAAAGCTGGAGAACCAGAAAAGCCCATGCTGTAATTCGGTCTGGGGCTGAAGGCCTGAGAACCCAGAGGATGGGGGAGTGTGGGAGGTGAAAGCCTGGTGTAAATCTCGAGTCCAAAAGCCTGAGAATCAGCTACTCCAATCTCCAAGGCAGGAAGAGCTCAAAAAGAGAGAGAAAAAATACACCTTTCTTCTGTTTTTATAGGTGGGCCCTCAGTGGATTGGATGATGCCCACTGACTTTGGTGAGGACAGAACTTCACTTGACTCAGTTGACAGATTCAAATGCTAATATCTTCCAGAAACACCCTCACAGACATACTCAAAATATTGTTTTACCAGCTATCTGGGCATCCCTTAACCCAGTCAAGTTGACAGATAAAATTAACCATCACAGGTGTAATTGAGATTGTGTTGAATTTGTAGATCGGTTTAGGAGAATTTGACATTAAACATTATTGAATCTTCTAATCATTGAACACAGTGTATCTTTTTATTTATTTTGTTTTATTTAATTTTGTTTAGAAATGTTTTGTAATTTTCAGTGTAAAAGGCTTACATGTCTTCTTAAATTTACTATAAAGTATTTTATGTTTTTCTATACCATTGTAAATAAACAGGTTTTAAAATTTTTAATTTCCCATTTTTTTTGCTGCTAGTATATAAAAACTTTGATTTCTGCATATTAACATTATAACCTGTAACCTTGCTAAATTCACTTATTAGTCCTGGATATTAACTTTGTATCCTATAACCTTACTAAGGTTATTAGTCCTCCCTGTTAGTCCTGGTAATTGTTTCATACATTCATTTGGATTTTCTATATAAACAATCATGCAATCTACAAATAGTTTCACTTCTGTCCTCTGATCTTTATGACTTATTAGTTTATTGCAATAATTAGAAACTCAAGCACAATGTTGAATATGCATTATGGCTATAGGTGTCCTTGCCCCATTCCCAATTTTAGGAGATAAGAATTCAGATATTCTACATAAAATATATTACTTATAGGTTTTTTGATAAATGCTCATTATCAGATTGAGAAATTCTCTAAGAGTCCTTGTTTGCTGAGAGTATTTATCATGAATAGCTGTTGCATCTCGAGAAATGCTTTTTCTGCATTTATTAAAATGATCTTTTTTTTAACATGTATTCTGTTACCATGCTGGATTAAATTAACTGAGTTTTGCTTGTTAACTCATCCTTGTATTTCTGAAGTAAATCTTACCAAGTTATGATGTGTATTCCTTTATGTATTGTGGAAATTGTTAAGTATTGATTCACTAATATTTTACAGTTTGTGTGTGTCCTGGTCTGTAATACTTATTATTATTATTATTATTATTATTATCATTTTGTAATGTCTTTGTCAGGTTTTGGGTTAGGGTTCTGCTGTCCTCATAAAATAAGCTGTGCCAAATTTCTTACTCTTCTATTTTCTGTATTTTATGTAAGATGGGCATGAATTTTCCTTGAGTATTTTATAGAATTTTTAAGTGAAATCGTATGAACTTGCAGATTTCTTGGTTGGAAGACTTTTGATGATGCATTCAATTTAGTGAATCAATAGAGAGCTATTCAGATTTTCTGTTTCATCTTCTGTTGATTTTGTAAGTTGGATTTTTTAAGAAATTAATTCTTGTTTCTTCTAAGTTGTCAAATTTGTTGGCACCAATTTGTTCATAATAGTCTATTCATTAAAACAAAACCTTCAGTTTCTGCAGTGATATTCCTTCTTTCGTTTTAGCTAGGGGTTTATCAATTTTGTAGACTTTTTTCCCAAAAAACAAGCATTTGGCTTTGATAAATGTTCCTATTTCTGTTTGCTTCTTATTTCATTGATTAAAAAAATACCAGACTTTATTTTTTAAAGCAGTTTTAGGTACACAGCAAAATTGAACAGAAGGTATAGAAATTTCCTATATACTCCTTGCCCACACGAGTATAGTCTGTCCTCCCCTGTTATCAATATCCCCCACAGAATGGTGCATTTGTTGCAATTGATGGACCTACATAGACATTTCACCATCACCCAAAAGTCCATAGTTTATATTAGTTCATTCATGGATTTGGACAAATATATAGTGACATGTGTCCTCCATTATAGTATCATATGTCATAATTTTACTGCCTTAAAAATTCTCTGTGCTCCACCTATTCATCCCTCCCTCTACCCTAACCCTTGGCAACGACTGATATTTTTACTGTTTTCATAGTTCTGCCTTTTCCAGACTGTTATACACTTGAAAATGTACAATAGGTAGCTTATTAAGATTTACACTTACTAATGTGCATTTGAGCTTCTTCCATTTTTTTCATAACTTGATAGCTCATTTCTTTTTAGCTATGCATAATATTCTATTATCTGCATGAATCGCAGGTTTTTTTTAAATCCATTTGCCTACTGATGGACATCGTGGTTTTCCGAGTTTTAACTATTATAAATCAAGCTACTATAAACATCCATGTGTAAACTTTTGTGTAGATACAAGTTTTCAGCTCCTTCTGGGAAATAACAGCAACATGATTGCTTTATCATATAGGAAGAGTATAATTTTGTAAGAAAGTGCCAAACTGTCTTCCAAAGTGGTTGTGCAATTTTCCATTCTCACCAGCAACAAACAAGTGCTCTTTTTTCTCCACATCCTCATCAGCATTTGGTGGTGTCAGTGTTCTGGATTTTGGACATTATGATAGGTGCGTAGTGGTATCTCAGTATTGTTTTACTTCACATTTCCCTGATGACATGTGTTGTAGAACATTTTTCTTATTTTTATTTTCCATCTGTATGTATATTTTAGTGAGGTGTCAATTAATCTCCTTGGCTCATTTTTTAAATTGAGTTGTTTCTTCTTATTGAGTCTTAAAAGCTTTTTGTATATTTTGGATAACAGTCCTTTATCAGATGTTTCTTTGCAAATATTTTCTCCTAGTCTGTGGTTTATCTTTTATGCTCTTGACAGTGTCTTTTGAAGAGTAGAGATTTTTAATTTTAATAAAGTCCAGCTTCTTAAAATTCTATTTTTCCTAAATAGTGCCTCTGATGTAATGTCTAAAAAGTCATTACCAAACCCAAGGTGATATAGATTTTCTGCTGTTTATCTTCTAGGGGTTTTATAATTTTGTGTTTTATGTTTAGGCCCAATATCCAATTGAGTTAGTTTTTGTGAAGCATGTAAGGTCTATATCTAGATTTGTTTTTGAATATGCATGTCCAGTTGTTCCAGCACAATTTATTGAAAAGACCATCTTTTCTCCATTATTTTGCCTTTGCTCATTTGTCAAAGATTCAAGGTTGAATATATTTATTTGGGTCTATTTCTGGGCTCTCTATTCTGTTCCATTAATCTGTTTGTCTTTCTTTTGCCAATACCACACTCTCTTGATTACTAAAGCTTTATGGTAAGTCTTGAAGTCAGGTAGTATCTGTCCTCCAACTTTGTTTTTCTCTCTCAAAACCATCTTAACTATTCTTGGTCTTTGGCTTTTCCATATAAACTTTAGAGTTTGTTGACATACACAAAACGACATGCTGGTATTTTATTATAATTGGGATTGCACTGAATCTATAGCTCAAGCTGGGATGAGCATAAAATATCTTTCCATTTATTTATTCATCTTGGGCTTCTTTCATCAGAGCTTTTTGATTTTCTCTGTCTATCTATCATCTATCTATATCTTTTACATATTGTGTTAGATTTATACCTAAGTATTTCATTTTGGGTGAGCTGTTGTAAATGGTATTTGTGTTTTTAATTTAAAATTCCACTAATTCATTGCCAGAATATAGGAAATTGGTTGACTTTGTACATTGAGTTTGTATCCTGCAAAGTTACTATAATTACTTATTAGTTCCAAGAGGCTTTTTGGTGTCAATTCTTTTGGATTTTCTGCATAAACAATCATGTCATCTGCAAAGACACTTTTATTTCTTCCTTCCCAATCTGCATATATTTCATTTCATTTTTCTAATCTTATTGCATTAGCTAGAACATCTAGTATGATGTTGAAAAGGAATGGTGAGAAGGGACACCCTTGCTGTGTGCCTATCTTAGTGAGAAACTTTCTAGTTTCTCACAATTAAAGTAAAATATCAGCTACAGGTTTTTTTGTAGGTGTTTTTAATAAGTTTGAGAAAGTTCTCTCTCTATTCCTAGTTTGTTGAGCATTTTATAATTAATAGGTATTAGATTTTGACAAATGCTTTTTTTGTATCTATTGATATGACTATATGATTTTTCTTCTTTAGCTAGTTAATGTGCTGGATTACATTAATTGATTTTTAAAATGTTGAACCGGCCTTGCATACTTGGAGTAAATACCACTTGGTCATGGTGTATAATTTTTTAAATACATTTTTGAGTTCTATTTGCTAATATTTTGTTGAGTTTTTTTGCATCTATGTTAGTGAGAGATATTTGTGTGTAGTTTTCTTTTCTTATAATGTCTTTATCTTGTTTTGTTATTAGGGTAATCTGGCCTCATAGAATGCATTTGGAAGTAGTTCCTCTTCTTCTGTCTTCTGAAAGAGATTGTGGACAATTGGCATAATTTATTCTTTAAATGTTAGGCAGAATTCACCAGTGAACACATCTGGGTCTGGTTCTTTCTGTTTTGAAAGACTATTAATTATTCACTCAATTTCTTTAATAGATACAGATCTATTCAGGTAGTCTATTTCTTCTTGTGTGAATTTTGTCTGTTTGTGTCTATCAAGGAATTGGTCCATTTCATCTAGGTTATCAAATTTGTGGGTATATGGTTTTTCTATATAATACTCCTTTATTTTCCTTTCAATATCCATGGGATCTGTAGTGATGGCCTCTCTTTTGTTTCTCATATTTGTAATCTCTATCTTCTCTCTGTTTTTACTTAATTAGCCTGGCTAGAGGCTTCTTGATTTTATTTATCTTTTTGAAGAATTATGTTTTGGTTTTGTTGGTTATTTCTATTCATTTTCTATTTTTAATTTCGTTAATTTCTGTTCTAATTTTTAGCATTTCTTTTCTTCTGCCCACTTTGAATTTAATTTGCTCTTCTTTTTCTAGTTTCCTAAGGTGGAAACTTAGATTACTGATTTTACATATTTCTTCATTTCTAATTTATACATTCTATGCTATAAATTTCTCTCTAAGCATTGTTTTCATTGCATCCCACAGTTTTCATAAGTTGTGTTTTCATTTTCATTTAGTTCAAAATATTTGAAAAATTTCTCTTGATGTTTCTTCTTTGACCCATGTGTTATTTAGAAATGCATTGTTTAATCTTCAAATATTTTGGGATTTTCCTGTTATCTTTTTGTTATTTGTTTCTAGTTTTTTCTGTTGTGGTAAGAGAGCAGACATTGTATGACTTCTGTTGTTTTAAATTTGTTAAGGTGTGTTTTATGGCCCAGAATGTGATCTTTCTTGGTGAATGTTCCATGTAAGTTTGAGAACAATGTGTAACCTGCTGTTGTGGGATGAAGTAGTCTATAGATGTCAGTTACATCTAGTTGTTAAATTCAATAATATCCTTACTGATTTTTTACCTGTTGGATGATCTATCCATTTCTGATGGAGGCATGTTGAAGTCTCTAAAGATAATGGATTCATTTATTTCTCTTTGCAGTTCTTTCAATTTGTGCTCTATGTGTTTTTATGTTCTGTTGTTGGGTGCATAGTGCATATACATTAAGGATTGTTATGTCTTCTTGGAGAATTGACCTCTTTATTATTATGCAATTCCCCTCTTTATTTCTGATAACTTTATTTGCTTTAAAGTCTGCTCTGCCTCAAATTAATGTAACTATTCCTATTTTCTTTTGATTAGTGTTAGCAATGGTATATTTTGCTCAAACCCTTTAATTTTTTTTCCTCATCAAACAGGTAATGTGCCAATGTCACAACAAGGTTTGAGGGAGGCACATCTCACACAAAAGCATGAAAACCCAATCATAACACTTAGGAACCACAAAAGGGTTAAGCCCCTTACTCTTAATACATATGTGTCTTCATATATAAAGTGAGTTTCTTTTGGCCAACATATAGTTGGGTCTTGTTTTTGATTCACTTTGACGTTCTCTGTCTTTTGATTGATGTATTTACATCATTGATATTCAAAGCAATTATTGACATAGTTGGATTAATATCTACCTTTTTTTTTTTACCGTTTTCTATTTGTTGCCCTTGTTCTTTGTCTCTATTTTGTTTTCTATTCTTTTTCTGTCTTTTGTGGTTTTAATAAAGCATTTTATATGATTTCTCTTTTCCTTTTATAACATATTAGTTACAATTCTTTTTTTCCACCATTTTAATGTCTGCCCAAGAGTTTGCAATATACCAAGTACGCTTTCAAATAATACTATACCACTTCACAGGTAGGGTGCACACTTCTAATAACAAAATAATCCTCATTTCTCCCTCTGTCGCCTGTATCATTGCTATCATTTCACTTATATATAAGCGCATATATAATCAAACGCATGTTGCTCTTATTATTTTGAATAAAATGTTATCAACTAGATCAATTAGGAATTTAAAAAGTTTTTATTTTACCTTCACTTGTTCTTTCTTTGATGTTCCTCCTTTATTTGTGTCTATCCAAGTTTCTAATCTGTACACTTCTTCTCTTTAAAAAATTTCTTCTAACATTTCTTACAAGGCAGGTCTACTGGCAACAAATTTCCTCTATTCTTCTCTGTCTAAAAAAGTCTTTCTTTTTCCTTCTTTTTGAAGGATAACTTCATGAGGTACAGATTCTAAGATGGTTCTTTCTTTCTCTCAATTCTTAAAATATTTCACTCTACTCTTTTCTTGCTTGTGTGATTTCTAATGAGAAGTTGGATACAATTCTTATCTTTGGTCCTCTGTGGGTAAAGTATTTTTTCCCCTCTGGATTCTGTCAGGAGTTTTTCTTTATCTTTTGATTCTCTGTAGTTTCAATATTATATGCCTAGATGTAAGGTACTCTTTGTGTGTTTATTTGCATTTATCCTGCTTGTTGTTCTCTGATCTTCCTGGATCTGTGGTTTGGTGTCTGACATTAATTTGGGAGAAATTCTGTATCATTATTATTTCAAATTCTTCTTCCATTCCTGTCTTTCTTTTATGTTCCTCTGGTATTTTTATCACATTTATGTTACTCCTTTTGTAGTTCTTACAGTTCATGGATATTCTGGTCTGGTTTTTCTGTCTTTTTCTCTTTGATTTTCAGTTTTAGAAGTTTCTATTAAGATCTCTACAAGCTCAGAGATTCTTTCCTCAGCCGTATATAGTCTACTAATAAACCCATTAAAGGCATCCTTCATTTTTGTTACTGTGTTTTTGATCTCCAGCATGTCTTTTCATTCTTTCTTAAAATCTCCTTCTCTCTCCTCACATTGCCCATCTGATCTTGCATGCTATCTACTTTATATAATACTTCATAGCCATTAGCATATTCATAATAGTTACTTTAAATTCCTGGTCTGACCAATAACAAATACAAAGATTTGAGATGTAGTCAAAAATCTCTCAACAAAGAAAAGCCCAGCACCAGATGGCTTCACAGCTAAATTATAACAACTCTTCCAAAAAATAGAGTTAGCAGAAATACTTCCAAACACATTCTATGAGGCTAGCATCACCTTGATAAGCTAGACAAAGACATCACAAGAAAACTACAAACTAATTTCTATGATGAGCATTGATGTAAAAATCCTCAATAAAATATTAGCAAATCAAAGCGAACAACACATCAAAAAGTTTACACATCATGACCAAGTTTGATTTATCCCTGGCATGCAAAGCCAGATTCATAGGCATATAAACCAATATGATTCATTACATTAACAGAATGAAAAATAAAAGCCAAATGGTCACCTTAATTGATGTGGAAAAAGCATTCAACAAAGTCCAACATTCTTTTTTCATAAAAATTCTCAACAGTTTAGGTATAGAAGAAAAGCTCCTCAACATGATAAAGGCCAGTTATGGAAAACTCACAGCTAGCATCAAAATCAATGGGGGAAAACTGAAAGCCTTTCCAGTACAATCTGGTACAAGGCAAAGATGCCTGCTATCATCACTTTTAAACATTCACTTCTATGAGAGTTTTATTTAACTCACTCTAGTTTTGACCCCAGGGCTGTGTGAAGCATACATAAAATCTTGCTTGCTGATATTCTTATTGTTATAATTAATATTGACTATTTTATTCTAAAAATGTGGATTCAGTGAATGGAAGTCAATAAATTTTGTTTTTCTATTTATGTTTACCTTTAAATTACGCTCAAAGTTTTATTCTATTTTTGTAATAAAACTTTGTGGCCCCAAGGAAAAGTTTTGATTTTTTTGTGTGGCAGTCAATGTGTTAAGCAACATAGTATTGGAAATACCAGCAAAAGCAATCAGATAAGAAAAAGAAATAAAAAGCATCCAAATAAAAAAAGGAAGAAGTAAAATTATCTCTATTTGCAGATGATGTACATAAACTCCAAAGATTCCACACTCAGAAAAACTTGTTAGAACTAATAAATGAATGCAGTAAAGTTACAGGATACAAAATCAACATACAAAAATCAGTTGCATTTTTGTATACAAATAATGACCTAACTGAAAAAGTCAAGAACAAAATCCCATTTATTATAGCATAAAAAATACTTAGTAATAAATTTAATCAAAAAGGTGAAAGATATGTACAATGAAAACTATAAAATATTGATGCAATAAATTGAAAAAGACACAAATAAATGGAAAGCTATCTCATGCTAATGGATTGAAAGAATTGATATTGTTAAAATGTTTATACCACCCAAAGCAATATACAGATTCAACACAATCCCTGTCAAAATCCCAATGACAATCTTTGCAGAAATAGGAAAAAAAAAATCCTAAAAATAATATGGAACTATAAAAGATCCTGAATAGCCAAAACAATTCTAAGAAATAAAAACAAAGTTATAGGCATCACGCTTCCTGATTTTAAATTATATTACAAAGCAATAGTAATCAGATGGTATGGTATTGGCATAAAAATAGACACATGGGCCAGTGGAACAGAATAGTGAGCCCAGAAACGAATCCAAACATATATGGTCAACTAATTTTTGACAAGGGCACCAAGCAGATACAATGCAGGAAAGATAATTTTTTCAATAAATGGTGCTGGAAAAACTGGATTTTCACATGCAAAAGAATAGAATTGAACCATTCATTGTCTTTCACAATACACAGAAATCAATTGAAAATGGATAAAACACCTACATATAAATAGACCAGAAACTATAAAACTACTAGAAGAGAGAATAGGAGAAAAGCTCCTGGACATTGGCCTTGGCAACGATTTTTAAGATATCACATTAAAATTCAGGCCACAAAAGCAAAAATAAACTGGATTACATTAAACTAAAAGTCTTCTGCACAGCAAAAGGAACAATCAGCAAAATTAAATAGTCGCTTAAAGATTGGGAAAAAATATTTGCAAACCTTATATCTGATAAGTGGTTAATAGTCAAAATTTATAAAGAACTTATACAACTCAAGGGTGAAAAAAAATAATTTAAAAATGGACAAAACCTGAATAGACTTCTCCAATGAAGACATAAAAATGGTCAACAGGTATAAGAAAAGGTGCTCAACATTGTTAATAATCAGGGAAATGCAAATCAAAACTGCTACAATATATCAGCTCATACTCCTTAGGATGGCTATCAAAAAGTCAAAAGATAACAAATATTGGTGAGCGTTGGAGAAAAGGGAACTCTTGTATACTGTTGGTGGGAATAGAGATTGATACAGTCATTACGGAAAACAATATGGAGGTTTCTAAAGAAATTAAAAATAGAACTACCATATTACCCAGCAATCCCTCTTCTGGACATATACCTAAAGGAAGTGAAATCACTACCTCATAAAGATATCTGTACTCCCATATTTACTGAAACATTATTCACAATAGCCAAGACATGGAAACAACCT